>JZKD02S1666624.1:321968-332988 GCA_000966675.3 Picea glauca
TGTGAGAGACATGGTTGAGGAAAAGAAGGTGTTGCTAGAAAAGGTTGACACTTTGAAGAATGCTGCAGATTCATTGACAAAGTCTGTGAGCACAAAAAAGTTCTCTTGGTGTAGAATAACAATGGGCATTGTTGCCCTAGATTGTTGACTATATAATCCCCTGGACCCCTGGATGAAAAGAAAACAACAAGTGGGAGAATGTTGGGTGTGTGTTATATTCTTTGCATGTGTGTGTGTGTGGGTGTGTCAGATACAACAACTGCGTCTGGCGGTTTTTGCTATTTTTAGCGGATTTTGCTATTTTTAGCTGATTTGTAAATTAATCCTAGATTAAGGGATTAGGGTTTTGGTATCTTTTAAATACCTAAAAACATTGTATATATTGTATGGTGAATGGTGAAATTCGATATAATGAAAAGAAGAAAGGTTTTCCTGGTTGAGGGTTTTCGGTAAAAATCTCTGTGTACTCTGTGTATGAGCCATTGATGAATTTCCGTATTGCTTAAGAATCTATATGCATTGCTTTACTTTGTAGGTTTAAAACTTACAAACCCCCCTCCCTTATTTTTGCACTGTCCTCAGCGCAACCTTCACACTGCATCTGCAAGCTTTTCAAAATTTTCAAAAATATGTGGGTACTCTACCCGCATAACATCTTCATTCTCCCATGTCGCGTCCTCAGGACCGTACCAGGTCCACTAGACCTTTACAAGATCTATATCTTGATTCTAGAGGTATTTGCTTTTCCTGTTCAACATGTGTATAGGATGCACTTGCAAGACACCTTTTGGTTCCACCTAAATCACATTCCAATCGATGACATGATTAGCATCAGGTATATATTTCTTAAGCAGTGAAACATGAAACACATTATGTACAGTCATAGATGGAGGTATTGAAAGCATGTATGCAACTAGCCCAATCCTTTCCAGGATTTCAAACAGCCCACAAAATCTTGTTGCCAACTTGGCGCAACTTCCCAAATTCAGGAAACTCCTATTAGTTTTCACTTTCAGGAAAATGTGGTCACCCACTTTGAATTATCTGTGGTTTCTGTTACTATCAACGTAACTTTTCTACCTGTCCTTGGAAGTTTTTAGATTATGTTTAATTCTTATCATTTGTTCTTCCATCTCTTTGAGCAGCTCAGGCCCAACTACTGCTCTTTCAGCTAGATTATCCCAGCTCACTAGAGTGTTGCACTTTCTTCCATAAAGTGCTTCGAATGGGCTCATCTTCAACGATGTATGATACCCATTATTGTAGGCAAATTCTACCAAATGCAGGTAGTCTTCCAACCTTGATGGTTTATACATCACATACATTCTTAGTATGTCTTCTATTACTATGTTCACCCTTTTTGTATAACCATCATACTCAGGATGATACACTATACTAAAGTTCAGATTCGTTCCAAATCCCTTAAACAATCCTTTCTAGAAATTCGAGGTGAATTTTGGGTCCCTATCAAAAACAATTGTCTTAGGAATTTCATGCAAGCGTGCCACTTCTTTTAAGAAGATATTAGCAACATCTGTTTCCTTCTGAGTTGTTTTCAGTGGAATAAAATGGGCAGATTTTGTAAGCTTGTCCACTACCACCATGATTGAATCATCTTGCTTGCTTGTTCTGGGCAATCTTGTGATAAAATCCATTGCCACCACTTCCCATTTTCACTTAGGAATGGGTAAAGGTTGCAACAACCCTGTTGGGTGCCTATGCTCAACCTTAACTTTCTGGCACTCCATACATCTAGCAATGTATTCAATGATTTCTTTCTTCAGACCTGGCCAAAAGTAATGGCTTTTAACTGCTACCACAGTCTTCTAATATCCAGGATGTCCAACATAAGACACGTTATGCATTTCTTTTAGAATTTCCAGCTTCAATTCTGGGACATTGGGTACCTACACTCCGTTTTTATACATAAGTAAGCCAACAGTTCCCAAGGTGTAACTTCCCTGGGTCTGTGGTCTCTCACGCTACTGTATCTTTGCTACTAGACCTCTGTACAACAAATCAGCGTTTGCATCTTCCAAAATTCTGTCCTTAATATCAATCATGTACATGCTAATGGTTGTAGCATGTAATTCATGCACTTTTCTGCTGAGTGCATCAACCACCTTATTTTATTTTCCTTTGATATGCTTGATATCAAAGTCATATTCACACAAAAACTCCAGCCATCTGGTTTTCTTGGCATTTAAAGTCGGCTGATCAAATAAATACTTTAGACCATTGTGGTCTGTTCTCAGTTCAAATCTCCTTCCCATGAGGTAATGTCTCCATTTCCTCAATGTGTGGATGATTGCTACCAGCTCTAAATCGTGAGTGGCATAATTCCTTTCATGCTCTTTTAGCTTTCGGGATTCATAACAGATTACAAATCCCTCTTGGCTGAGAACTCCTCCCAGTCCCTCCTTACATGCATCTATGCACACCACGAAATCCATATTTGGATCTGCAATCTTTAGGATTGGAGCACTGGTTAACAGCTGCTTCAATCGCTGGAAACTGCTCTCACACTCTTCAGTCCACTGAAAATTCCTCTCCTTCCTTTGCAAAAAAGTGATAGGGTGAGCTATCTTTGAGAATCCAACTATAAAGCTTATGTAGTATCATGCCAAACCAATAAAATATCTAACTTCTGCCACATTCCTTGGCATTGACCATTCTCAGATGGCCTCAACCTTTTCAAGATCCACAACAATCCATTCTTCTGAAATAATATGTCCCAAGTAATGGATTTTCCTTTGATAAAATGAGCATTTGCTCAGCTTGGCATACAACTGGTGTTCTCTCAAAATTTGCAGTACCATTCTCAAGTGTTGATCATGCTCTTCCTATGACTTGGAATACACCAAGATGTCATCCAGGAAGACTATGCCAAACTTTTCTAAATAGTCCCTGAATACACCATTCATTAAGAACATGAAAACAACAGGTGCATTTGACAATCCAAATGACACCACTGTGAACTCGTAATGATCGTACCTTGTTCTAAAGGCGGTCTTGTTAATATCCTCATCCTTTATTCTTACCTGGTGATATATATCTTCGAAAATATTCTCACACCCTTCAATTGATTGAAAAGATCATCAATCCTTGGTAGAGGATACTTGTTCTTGACAGTTACCTTATTCAACTGTCGGAAATTAATGCACAGCCTCAACGTCCCATCTTTCTTCTTCATGAATAGGACCGATGAACTAGAAGGTGACATGCTTGGGTGAATGTACCCCTTCTTCAAAATCTCTTCAAGCTGCAATTGCAACTCTTTCAGCTCTAGCGTACTCATTCTATAACGAGCCTTTGAAACTGGAGCTGCTCCAGGCATCAAATTCATAGAAACATCGATGTCCCTCTTTGGGGGTAGTTTAGGTATCTCCTGAAATATGTCTTTGAAATCTATGAGTAACTCATGGTCTCTAATCTTTGAGAATGCATCTCTGGATGCTTCTTCCACATGAGCTACAAATAATTGACAACCCTTCCTGTAACACTTCTTCAACTGCATGGATGAGATTTCTCTAATAGCCATGGCTCTAGGAATTCCTTGGACTGTTGCCTGATTTCCCTCTTTGTCTAGGCATGCAAACCTCTTGTTACGGTAGTCTAGAAGGGCATGGTGCTGGTCCAACCAGTCCATCCCAATTAAGCAGTCGTAAGAGCTTAAAGGTAGAATATTCAATTCATCCTTAGTTCTCAATCCTTTCATGTCCACTGAACAAGACTTAACCAATTCAGTGACCTTCCTCTTGGTCCCTCTAGCCAACTTCACTAACCAAGACTTTTCATGTTTGCTTCTTGATAAACACAGAATTTCCACTACCCTAGGATCTACATAACTATGGCTAGCCCCTGAATCAATTAAAATAATTAGTGGTCAGTTGTTAATCATACCTTCCACTTCAATCATGTGCGATTGAAATTCTTCTTGCTTGTTGTCCAGCACTATGTAGATCCTTGGAATTCTACTGCCCATATCCTCCATTTTCTTAGCTTGCTGAACATTGTGGATGATTCTCGCTTTGTCTTTTTTGTGGGGGAAGTCTCTACACCTATGGTTCCCTTTACATCCCCAACACTCCATAGGTGACAGTCTGGGCATTTTCTCACTCACTTCAGCCTTCTTGGGCTCTCTAAAAGATGATTGTCCCTGAGGACTGTTTCTGAAAAAGGGAGGCTTGTTTCCCTTCTGTCTCTATTCCTTCTTAAACCTCTTCTAGTCATCCCAAGCCTTCTGAAAGGTAATCTTTTATCTTTGTTGTTCATACAAGCATTTATCCCTTCTTATTGTTTCTTCCATAGTCTTAGGATCATCATATTGAATCTTTTCACCCATAGAAGGTGGCAGTCCACTCAGATATCTCTAAATCTTGACAACCTCATCTTTGATGAATGGAACATAATTCAGTAGTTCCAAAAACCTTCGTTCGTATTCATCAATGGTCATGCTGCCTAGCTTGAGTTCGAAGAACTCCTTCATCTTTAGGTATTTCTTCTCGAAATACCTCTTAAACTTTTTCCAAGTGATATATTTCTCTCTGATGTGTTGTTCTTGCAAAAACTGATCCCACCACATGGATGCTTTTCCTTTTAGCTAGTACATTGAAATTCTTCCTTCTGCATGAGTGGAGTAGTTCTATAGTTGGAAATATTTCTTCATGCCAAGAAACCATCTCTCGACATATTCCTCCTTCTTATGTTCTCCATCAAACGTTGGAGGCTTGATCTTGTTCATATCCCCTTTCAATTCATCCTTTCCAAATTTTCGGTGTTTTCTCGTAGGGGACGGACTTGAACTACTATGTGTTTCCCTGCCATAATGCTTCGGGGAGAGACGGTAATGTCTTCTACCACTCCTCGATATTCTTCTCCTCTTAGGGGTTCTGACACTTCTTGATCTAATTGTGTCACTCTCTTTTTCCAATTTATTTTCTATTCTTTCTAGGCTCTTCAACATTTTTAAGTTGAATTCACCCTTCCGATCCCTGATTTTCATGAGATTTCGGCTATCAGCTTGGCGAGACTGGGCATCTTTCTGTAATTTTTCAATGAGTTTCATCATACATCCTTCTTTATCTATCTCTTTTCCATTCCCAATAGAGTTTGTTCCTTCGACTCCCAAGTTGACATCCTTTCCTTCTCTTTCGTCCTCTGAAATGGAGGCACTCCGCACCTATTCCATTTCATTACTCGGCATCTATTCTTGGATATACTGATACTCGTTGAAATCTGTGCACACAATGTGCAATCAATATGAATTTTTTCATGCCCTTAAACCTTCAATAAAACTTACAACATTCATAAGCCAATGTGAACAAGAAAAACGTTTTGACTTCACAAAGTTTTCTGAACTCTGTTTGGCTCTGCAAATTTTGGGACTTCAGGACTTCGAGTTTTTGGTACCCGGGAGTTCACTATGCAGTGACTCCTAAATTCTTGTCACTACAATCCCCAAAATATGAAATTTTTGTTTTCTTGCTCTCTGGCCCACAGCACACCTATCGCCCTTAAAACCTGTTACGGTTCTTCAGTCTCCGATGGATTTAGGACTTCGGGTTTTCGATACCCGAGAGTTCACTATGCACTGACTCCTAACTCCTTGACACTACAATCCCCAAAATCTGAAATTCTGATTTACTTTATTCTTCGGGCCCATAGCACAGCTGTCACCCTTAACTGCAGTGGTGCATGGCATGTTTTGGAGGATCTACATCTCCATCGGTGACGTCTTTGGGTCCCACCACTCTCACCTGTCTTTTCAATTCTCTAGCATGTGGTACACATCCATCCACGCATGTCCATTCCAAGAAAAAATCCAATGATTAGGTCCCCTCTCAGATCTACGGTGTAGATCTTTTGGGTGTTTTGGGGTTTTAGGCATCGGGAGTCCATGTATCCCATATCTTGAACTTCAGTTTGCCGAAATCCTGAAATTACGGTTTACTCGTCAACTTGATCCGATGGTCAACTCTCTTCCTATGATCTATGATATAGATCATTTTGGGATTTCGGGTTTCAGGTTTCAGAGGTGTTCCCCTCTCTCACTTCACATCTCCCAACTTTGCCAAATCCAAAAGGTTTTCGTGATTAACTTGAGCATGACTCTGCTAGATCTAACGGTCGATCCTTCCTCCCAGATCTACAACATATATCTTCTTAGGTTTTCGGGACTTCGCATATCATGACTCCCATGCTCTTGTGCAACTCCAAAGGGTTTTTAAATCCTGCGCACACTTTCCAGATCCGACAGTCACGAGGTTTCACCTTTCCTTTCGAACAGATCCTAAGGATCCAACACTTCTGGTGTGGAGTCCTCTCTCCCTGTGGCCATATACCACACTAGTTGTAGTTTCACAACACCGCTATACCTCCTGAGATTGTAAGCACGTCAAGTAACTCCTTGACACATCTAGAGCATTCCAGGGTCCAAAATCGGTCATCCAGACACAATTTCTCCTCTCACCCTCGGTCCAAAGACCACTCAACTAGCCCATCTAGGCTCGGTGTTGAAACCTTGGCTCTTATACCAAACTGTAACGCTACTTTTTCTGTTACCAAGGCTTAATCACTCTGATACCAAACTGTAACACCACTTTTTACATAACTCATACAGGCATTATATAATCCACATGCATCTAAGAAAGAAATACATTTAAGCTTGGAGTAAGAATAAGAATTATTACTAACATAAATAATCCATGGTAATAACATTAATCCAAATGCACAACAAAAAACATGATAAATTTAAATACACAGACATGCAGAAACGTAATTAGAACATCATCTGGTACTTATCTTTGAAACTGTGGTAATTCCACCAACTGAGTGCAAGCCTTCCACAAACCTCCCATCCTTAGACCACAATGCTCATCATCTTAGTAGTGGGTCACCCCTGAGCTAGGAATAAGCTCGACCCCCAAGGTAGGGAATCCTAGGCTAGGCTGAGGTTACAGGGAAAACACACAATCACAAGGAAGGAATTCTCTCCTAGGAACCACTCATGCTCACTACCCTTAGACTCTCCTTCCCCACATTTCTGTTCCACCCCAGGAGTATACACCTTTTCTATCACCTAGACAGTCCTTTGGCTGCTAACCTCCCTTGCCTTGGGTTACATCAACAGACCTAATTGAAAGTCTCCGAGCTCTGTGGCAACTACAGGGTTCCTTCCAGGAGTTCTCGCCTTCCTTTGCGCACTCCCTCACCTGGAGAGAGTCTCTCACAAGCCAAGCCACTTGTTCTTCCAACCTCAATCACCTCTCTCACCAGGAGAGAGTGTTTCACAAGTGGCCAACAAGCCACATGTAGTCCAGCACTGCGTGGCCACAACAACCAATGGGGAAAACAGACACAGGCTTTCCAACAGGCTCAACAATGATGGAATGGTTTCACGGTTATGGATCTAGGACAGAGATTGCACATACAAGCTCGATCTGTTCAGGTAGAGGGTGTCTCGACTTTCCCAAAATTGACACAAACTATTCCCCGAAATCAGCACAGACTTTTCCCATGGTTTTAGAATGGCACAAGGTCTCTTCCTGGGTCGGATGATCTATACAGTTAAAAGGATCCCCAAAGTATTCTTGCATAGGTCAGACCGTTCATGTTCATATGGTCAGGTAGAGTGGAGGAGGAACCCCCATCACGGCTCAACTCAACAATTTTATCTGCATGTGCTTGGGTTGACACTTGTCACCCATGAAGCTGCATGCTTCCATCAGCGTGCGTTCCTTCCACCATTTGGAAGTCACGTGTCATTCCAAAAGAACTTAGGGTAAAAAAAATGTAATATTCACATGTCTTTCGGAATAATATTAAAATCTTGTTCCCCGAGGACTTAAGTCCCTAGGCTCAACACTTAGCCCCCTTTTCCCACCTTCCAGCCTCTAATCCCTTTCCCACTCTGTGGAAGCTTAGTCCCCCATCACTCATTCATTGTGGTCAGTCTACACATGGTAGTGTTTATATTTTATTAATGTTCTGCATTGATACATGTACAAAATCAGGCTCTTGGCCTTCAACCCTTAGGCTCTCTGGCCTAACAATCACATAAGCTTACCAACTTATATAAACTTGGCTCACCAGCCTATAAAACATATTTAAAATCCATTTCATAACCAAGATTTACAGCAGGCTCGGCCTTGGGGACATTATATACTTGGTCTTGAAATTACCAAACATTATGGAGATTTATATTCATTATATTCAAGAAAGATTAAGTGTTTGGGCATGATAAAGGATTTAGTCGTCAATCTTGCAAAAATACCCGCAAAAGGCGTTCTAATCGATGTGTTCATTGCTGATATACCCTTGAAGTACAATATTCTCTTATCCAGGTCTTGGGGTGTTAAATGTGGAGGATCCCTCCAACTCGACATGACGTATGCCACGATATTAGTCTTTGGAGGACAGTTCATGCGTTTGTACAGAGAACCCAGGTTAGCATTCACGGTAAGTGACCCACATAGCCAAAACAACTACCATGTTTATATTATT
Source organism: Picea glauca (assembly GCA_000966675.3). Lineage (NCBI taxonomy): Eukaryota > Viridiplantae > Streptophyta > Pinopsida > Pinales > Pinaceae > Picea > Picea glauca. The sequence goes on from JZKD02S1666624.1 coordinate 330,474, forward strand.
GATCAAGATTTAGGAAATTGTATTTTATCTATCGGTGAGGATATTGATGTATGTATATAAGAAAGTTGTACAGAAAATAAAAAAGAAAAAGAGAAAGTAAAACAGGATGTATATAGCACTGGTGTTTGGAAGATGTTTTTTTATGGTGCCTCACCTTATTTTGGGACCAGAGCTGGAGTGCTTTTTGTTGCACCTGGTGACAAATTCGTTATCCCTTTATCTTATACAATACAGTGGAACACTGAACACACTAACAATGTATGTGAGTATGAAGCCCTAGTGTTAGGATTGGAATATGCCAGGAGAATGGAAATTAAAAACTTGGAAGTCTTTGGTGATGCAGAGCTAATCGTGAAACAGGTAAATTGTCAATACCAGGCCAAACATCCTAGGTTAAGATATTATCGGAACTTTGTTTGGGATCTGATTGAAATTTTTTTATCATCTGTTAATGTCCATTATATTCCTAGAACAAAAAAGAAACATGCGGATGTGTTAGCAAAAGCAACTTCAACGTTCACACCTCCCACTGCTTTCAAATTAAAATACCATATACTAATGAGACATAGTCCTTCCACACCAAATAACATACAACATTGGAAAGTTTTTGAAGATGATGAACAATTCCAAAAAAATTTAGAGACAGTAGATGACTTTGCCCAAATGCATGTCAACCAATAAAACTAGAATGACCCTATTTGGATCATGCAGGAAGGCGAAGACCCTAAAACATTCCAAGATAAAATTGCTAACCATCAGATTCTTGTTTTAAAAAATAATCAGATACCTAAGGGTCTGATCCCCTTAGAAAGGCTATTCAACCCTGATGACATCCCTTTGAATTATACCTTATAGCCTCAATCAGAGGAGGTCGAGGATTGCGATATAGGTACCAAAGAAAATCCTAGGTTGGTGAAATTATCAAAATAACTATCTACGGAAATCAAAAGTAAGTATGTCGAGTTTCTTAGACAATACAAAGATTTTTTTTCTTGGTATTATGACAAATTGAGAACTTATGACACTACTATAATGGAACATAAAATTCGTCTGAAACTAGGTGTAAAACCTTTCAAGAAAAAACTCAGACAAATTAACCTTATCCTACTACCGGTAATAGAAAAAGAAGTCAAAAAACTCCTTGATGCTAAAATCATTGTCCCACTAAGATACTCTAAGTGGGTATCCAATTTAGTCCCAGTGAGAAAGAAAAACGGTGAGATTAGGATGTGTGTAGATTTTAGAAACCTGAATCGATCATCACTTAAAGACAATTATCCATTACCGAAGATGGATCATGTTTTAGAAAAAGTAGTTGGAGCTAACAAAAAGTCCATGATTGATGGTTTTTCAGGTTACACTCAAATTGTAGTACACCAAGATGGAAAATAAAAAACTACGTTCACTACCCCTTGGGGTACCTGTATGTATGACAAAATTCCTTTTGGTTTAATGAATGCAGGGGAAAATTTCTAATGAGTCATGGATATTGGTTTCATGGGCGAAAGAGATAAGTTCATCATTATCTGTTAAGAACCAAATACAGAATACAAAATATCACAATAGATCCAAAGATATATGAATACAATCACCACACAACATATATGAAACCATAAAGAAAACCACAACTTTATTATAGAAACCCTTGAGGTAGGGAAACACCATACAATGGATCCTATTATGGAAGGGATCCTCTCCTATTCACTTGCCTCTTCGAGGGGGCTTCCTCCTATTGAGCTACTGCTCCAAACACAATACTTCTCTTCATATCCCATTACATTGCTTGAACCCCTTTATATAGTGCTACCATCACCTAAGAACATTCTAGAGGAGGAATCTTCTAGAATTACAACCTTCTAATAAGTCCTCTTACATTTATTATATCTAATTACCCATTTATTATTTCTAACTACGATAGTGGGCCTTATTTAATAATATAGTGAACCTAGTCCACCTTACATTGAATGACCTCCACTATTATCACTATGAGCCCTCTGGCCCCCCCCACTACCTCTCTAGCTACCTTACATTCCACCCCCCTTATGAAAGCGGTGTCCTCAACGCTTGATGTACAACCATATACCAGGGTCCCATGGATAATTGTGGACCATAATGCTGAAGAAGACTGAAGAACCAAGGTCCCATGTAGAAAGGAAATCCACCATGCTGAACTAGTCCAACCACCATTGTAAGCCCAGGTCCCATGTCCAAGTGCTCATGTGAACTCCCCGTGGAAGATTTTGGAACCCAATAACCAACTCCAAATGATGCTCCAAACACTGACACCTATCATGTGGATCAAAATAAGAAGATCCATCCACATAGTGGAAAAGGGTCATAGCAAAATCTGGAAGGAATAATACCACTATAGAATATGCATACTGAACACTGGTAACTAGATCCTAATGTGGGACATTGATTTTCTCTACAGAAGGTGGAGTAGAGTCATCAAATAAAATATGGAAGTGGTTGTCATCCCAGAAATGACAACTATCCATATACCAATCATCACAAT
>JZKD02S1666624.1:399670-433702 GCA_000966675.3 Picea glauca
GTGTATTATAATTCAAAGTGAATACAAAATAAATTATTTCAATAATAATTTTAATGGAGAAATTATAAGTGGACCCAACCCTAAAATAAGGAAAGTGGGTCCAAGTGACCTAGAAGATGTTTTTAAGGAAGCTACTTGGAGATTATAAATAAGAGGCAAGGCTCTCTCATTTGAATAAAACTTGAGAATATTGAATATCTATAGGTTTATGAGGTATACAAATGATATATAAGCCGAAATTTTGAGGAAAGTGAAGAAATAAAGGCCAAAATGCAAGGAAGGATAAATTCTTTTGATGGTGCTTTCTAAGGTATGTTATTTTCAGGTCATCTCACCATTTTCGCTATAACTTTTTTTCTATAATGATTCAGATCCTGAAATTTCTATTCAAGTGAGAAAACATATCCAAGTATTTTTGGTTAAAAATTAAACTTGTGAGTCATTTTATTTTGGGAGTTACACTCTATGGAAAATAGGGTTGGTGGTCAGTCCTGAAACTAGTCAAAATTAGGTGTTTTAGGTAAAAACGTCATAACTTCTTCATAATAGATCCAAATTTAGTGAGACCAATGTGTTGGTTAGGGTACATTATTTTGTATTCTGAGTAACATTTTCAGAGCATTTCATCAAATATTTTGTGCGGGGCATGCTCTACAAGGTCGCTCTCTGGAATAAGCCAGAATTCAGCAAGGTATGCCATTTTTGCTATAACTCCTTTTCTGAGAGGTTCCAAGTAGTGCCACTTGGAGTAATTGCACAAAACACACTGAATAACATTGTTTATCAGTTTCATATATTTATACATTATAGGTTCAAAGTTATTATTACTTCAAGTTAGGGTTGTTGACTAATTCAAAACTAGGCATGTGAGACTAAAGAAAAGTTTGATGAAAATGCTAGTCTCTTCTTTTTAAAGTCAAGGAAGGTTTGAAAGAATGTGATCATATACACTAGTTCTATTATAGAGCCACAAATCATATTTGGATGATGAAATTGATGAGGGCTTTTGGTTGAGGTTCATGTTGAGTACATGGTTGAGACTAGTAGTTGATGAGTTGGCGCACATACATGAGGTGTATAGTTGATGATGTTGGTACATATTGATGAGTAGTTGACACATGATTGGTACATACTTGGTACATGGTTGGATGCACTTGTTTATGGTATAGGTTGGTGCATGGTTGATGGACTTGTTTATGGTACATTTTGATTACAGGTTGGTTCATGGTTGATGCACTTGTTTATGGTACAGGTTGATTACAGGTTGATGCACGGTTGATGAACTTGTTTATGGTACAGGATTATTACAGGTTGAGGCACAGGTTGATTACAGGTTGAGGTACATGTTGGTGCATGGTTGATGCACTTGTTTATGGTATAGGTTGATTACAGGTTGAGGTACAGGTTGATACATGGTTGATGCATGGTTCAGATTTATTAGTATAGGTTTACAGTGGTATATCTCACAGTGATAGTGTGACAGTGGTTCCATCATTCTACTTCTACTTCAGGGTAGCAGGATGGGGCAAGGATAGGTGGTTGTAGCCACCTTCCGATTGCAGCTGGAGAACATTGGGGGTTGTAGCCTCCTTCTGGTTGTAGCAATAGATTTGGAGAGTTGGAGCTTCCCTCAGGTTGTAGCCTGAGAAACTAGGGGGTTGGAGCCTCCTTCTAGTTGCAGCTGGAAAAAAAAGGAAGTTGGTGCTTCCAATGAATGTAATTCTTCAAGACATATAAGAAAAAGGATTCCGTGGATTTCTCCCGATTTGGGTTTCCACGTAAAACACTGGTGTACTATGTATGTGTGTGATTGTTTATTTCTCACTGCTCATTATTGGATAATAATTCTACATTGATATAACATTTGAAGAAAAAAGATTATAATTACGTTATTACTGATTCACCCCCCCTCTCAGTAATCCAACACTTTCTTCTCCTTCTTTTTCTGGGTGCAAGTATTTCTTAACTCTCATTGATGACTTTTCCATACGTACTTGGGTTTACTTCTTAAAACTCAAGAGTGGATTTTTTGACAAGTTTTTGGCCTACAAGGCCCTTGTAGAAAAGTAATTTGGACATCAAATTCAAAGGTTAAGAAGAGATAATGGAGGCAAATATGTGAACAATAATTTTACAAGCTATTGCACTACACAGGGATCCAAATGTAATGCATTGTTCCATATACACCACAACAAAATGGTGTTGCTGAGAGAAAGAACTGCACATTAAAAGAAATGGCTAATTGTATGATCCAATCTAAGTGATTAAGTCTAAAGTATTGGGCGGAAGCCATCAACTGTGAAAATTACATAGTAAATTTCACTCCCACAAAGCCTCTTAAAAATATAACACCAAAAGAAGCTTGGATTAAAATTAAACCAGATGTAAGTCACTTCCATGTATTTGGCAGTATAGCATGGGTTCACATTCCTGATGAGAAAAGGAAAGCATTGCAGCCTAAAAGTGAGAAGTGTATATTTGTTGGTTATTCTGAAGATGTCAAAGTTTACAGACTTCTTCAATCACATTTTAATGAAATTATTATTAGGAGAGATGCTAAATTTGATGAAAATCTCTTGGCCTGGGAGCCTAATTCAGCGATTGTGCCTTCTTCATCCTACGAGCCATATTCAACGTTTGTGCCTTCTTATGATCTGGTTTCTTCTTCAGATGATGATAGTGAGGATGAAAATCCACCTCCGCCTGCTCACCCTCCTCCAGATGAGTCCTTTGAACCTGAACGAACACCAGCTCCACCACTTCCTAGATGGTTCTGTTCAACACGAGAAGCAGTTGGTGATATTGCCATTGATCCTTTAGATTAGTGTCAGACACGTTCACAGTTCTAGCGAGCCTCTTCTCTTTTGGCTCAAGTTTCAGAAACTCATGATCCAGAGACATTTGCAGAAGCTTCAGTTCATCCAAATTGGGATACATCAATGAATGAAGATTATCATTCTTTAATGGAAAATGATACTTGGGATCTTGTACCTCTTCCAAAAGGAATAAAACTTGTTAGATGAAAATGGGTCTACAAAACTAAGTATGCATCAGATGGAAGTGTTGAAAGACACAAGGCTCAATTAGTTGCCAAAGAATTTTCCCAAGTTGAAGGTGTTAGTCCCTAAAGTTGCACTTCACTGTAAGAGGGAAAGCTAGGGCATCATTCATTATTGCAAAGTATTTATAAGGTTTTATGATTTGGTTTTTTCTTAGTAGGGTGGTTGAAAACTGGCTCAAGGTTACAACATAACATGAAAATCAAGATCAGAACATAGCATATCCCATTGACTGAATAATAGGTTGACACATAGATGGATTAAACCAATTAATAAAAAGGAAGATGAAGTCTTCAATTTGTCAAATTCACATGAATTCTCGTCTCAAAATGTCATAAAGAAACAAGACTATCAGCTTGATATCAAAACTTGAAAAATTATCTCTACAGTAAAGTTTTCACTGTATAAATTAACAGTCAAGAATAAAAAAAGCATTGCAATCTAAATAATGAATTCAAGCATGAATAAAGAAATAACAGATTAAAAAAGAGGGTCTAACCATCCATATGCCTTTTCTATTAAGTGTCAAATTTAACATAAATGCCTTTTACAACGAGCTTCACAAAAGGTCCCCTGGATCTCCAATTTTTCAACCCACACATAGTCTTTCCTCTATCTATTTAAACTATCTATCAAACTTCCAAATCCTATCATCTAGTATAGCTTTAATGACTAGATTGGAATAGTATCTATATACTAAGGTAGTTCACTCAAAAAGAGCTTCTACAATCCAAAAATAGATCACAACTCAACAGCTTGATATTGCAAAATATTGCCAGCATTTACATTTGATTCTACAAAATAAGAATTAGTTTGATTTAGTCAAACAGATCGAGGTCTTAGCATCTCACTGACCAAAAATGAATAGAATGTGCCATATTTCCTGGAAAACATTTAAATCATGATTGTAGCAAATCTCCATGTAACCTTTAGGATATAATCATAGCAGTAGCTTTAGCATTTTTCTGTTTGATATTTGTGGTAAGCACGACATTGTGCCAATAGAGTCTGAAGTTTATCTCCCTGAGTTCTTTGAGAAATTCCCTTTTCTCTTTCTTCTTCTTTTTAAAACCTTGAATCCTTTCTTGCTGGCGAGCATTCCATTGTTCTATTTGCACCTTTTCTTTCTTTAATTGTCTTACTGTTTTCTGAAATTCCTTGATCCTTTCTTTATCAGTTCTGATTTTAACTCTGAATCTTGAGCATTCTTCAAGAGGTATAGGTTCATTCAGGTTTAAGGAAACTTTGGGTTCTTTTTCTTTAACTTATTACTTTGAGACTAATCCCGAGCTATGTTCTTCATCAGAACTTGTTGAATCTATAGCTTCAGGCACATCTGATATGCGATCTGAGTCTTCAAAGTAATCCTCTTTATCCTCAGGGGTTTCACTGATACCTTTAGCCATCTCTTTAGCTTTTTCTAATCTGGTTGAAGCTCTCGTTATAGGTCCTCTAGATGGTGAAATCATTCTTTTACCTTTGCTGACTGGTTTCTTAGGCAATGAAGTTCTTTTTTCCCTTTTCCTGGTACCTGCTTCAGCATTCTTAGAGTCATCTTCTATGACTATGATGTTTTATTATTTGATTGATGGATTAAACATAGCCTTTGACTTCAGTCTATACTTGTTAGTGACCCTAGTAGAATTCCTTCTAGGTTTTTGTGATATAGACACACCTTTAACCCTTTTCCCTTTGACTACAACACCCCTTTTACTGGTTGATGGCATTTCATGCTTGACTGTAGTTTGAGTATCAAGATATTTATCTGAATCATTTTCCCCTTTAACATCTTCTTCAAAAAATGTTTCAATTTATGGATCCCACCTAGGTCTTTTGCTTCTTCTCTTTCTGGTCACCCTGATATCAGGAATCTCCTCTTTCAGAAGGGTTTCATCGATTGAAATATCTCAGCTCTGTGTAACGGTCTTTCTCCCTTTGTATTTCTTATGTTTATTGGATTGAGTGTTAGGGTTTAAAGATTGCATGAGACAGCTCCAAGGATTTTGTAATTCACTCAAAGCATACATGACTAAAGTTTTAATTAGGACTTGATGAAACAGTCTACTCTTAGCATTGTTGGAGAGTGAATGCACTCTCTTTGACATCTTTATCAAACTTTTGAGTAGAAAATAAGGGATATTTAAAGGGTAATCACCATTTAAATGAATTAGTATCCTAATGTGGTAGATATAGACTAGTGAGAATCTACCTTCATAGGTGATATACTTGTGGATCACAATAAGAGCCATGTGCCATTCGGGTCAAATCCAGTTACGAGGTACTCCCCTTTTCCAATTCAGATTTTTCTTATCTAGAAGCAGGAATTATTTTAGAAACTTTGTAACCACATGCTCTTTCTTCCACCATCTTTCTCCTCCAACCACCAACCTACAAGCCTTTGCGATAGTCTTCTCTGTCACTAGCATCAACATCTTACCGATCTCCACCTTGTGACCATCGAAATTCAGAGTGAACTCCATGGAGACATGCTCATCGTAACCCTAAAAAGTGGTAAGGAATTCAAACCACCCAGCGTCTCTGAACCTTTGAGCCATTTGAGGATAGGCTTCAAGAATTTTGGCAACCTCTGGTTCTATTCTGACTACCTGTTTTCTCCTCCTTGGCACCATCAAAACACAATTCTGTAACTAGCACCCTCGGGGTCCAAATTTGCCACCTGCAATCTATTTGTGTATACTATTCTTTTGAGTGAATACCTGCACCTAAATTCAGCAAAATCGAATAGGTAAAATATAATGATCATTGAGAATTGGTGATTTAAAATAAGTCCTACGCGGGTACACAACAATCGGATTATGAAACAGTTTGAATCTGTAAATGATTCCAAGCTTTCGTGGACGCATGCAAACTCTCAATGCATGATTCGTGTCATCATAATGAAATATGGATGGAAGGCATGTATCAAGGCATGATTATTTTGGTGCTATGGGAATAGCCTTATTCCCATAGTGTTATTAATGACGTATCAAAATTTGAAAGTTTGAAATTCAAACAGGCATATAAGGTGACACCTCATCTTAAAACCATGTCTTTCAAAATCAAACTTAAATAAACTATCCAAAAACTATAATGCAAACCATAAGACGCTAAAAACAAAAATCGAAATCAACTGGAAACAAAAAATGAACCGTGGGTAAGAAGGGTTTAGGATAAGGGTTTCTAACTAAACGAAGACAAAATTAGAAACCAACACTAGCTTCTTCTGGGGATGGATTTTTGATAATAAACTCCAAGAACTACAGACCAATGCCTTTCCTTTATCTCTGATTCATTGATTCCCCTGCAACTATCAGTCTTTTATTCTCAGCATAACCATAAAAACAAATCTACTGGGTATATGGAATCTTTATTGAAAGGAAAACCTACTATACTAACTAAAAACTGATGAGCCCTTAGAGAAAAAAGTGCTTCAAGAACCTCCCATTCATTGGGCCTCCAAAATTTTTAGTGTTATCTAAATTATGGAGGAGAAAGGTGTTATTGTTCATTACCTTGGCTATCCTGAAAGGACCATACCATAGGTTATCAAACTTTCCATGTTTTGCTTTATCTTCTCTCCTGGAATCCCATCTTAACACCAAATCCCCTTCACTAAAAACATCTTTCTTAGTTCCCTTATCGAATGTAGCCCTGATTTTTCTCTGATGAGAAACAACTTTCTGATTAACCTGTTCTCTAACCTACTGAACTTCAATCATCTGAAAAATTCTTCTTTGGACATCATTGGGTTCCTCTAGTTCTTCTTGTAGAAACTTTAAGACTGGCAGGCCCAATTGAGTTGGAAGAATTTCTTCTATCCCATATACCATTTGGAAAGGAGATGTCCCAATAGACTTCTTGTTATTGATACGATCAACCCAAAGGGAAAACTTTACCTTGGAATCCCATGATTTTTTATTTTCTGTTAGTAATTTTTTTATAATACTTATCAGGGTTTTATTGGGAGATTCTTCCAATTCGTTCCCTTAGGGGTAGTAGGGGGTAGAATGAACCAATTTGATACTATACTCTTTATAGAATTCAATCATGGAATTTGATTTAAAATCCTGTGCATTATCAGTGACCAATTTTTTAGGGCAACCAAACCTAGAAAAAATATATCCTTCTATAAATTCCATGATTACCTTGTATGTTGTATTCTGAGTCGGAATTGCTTCAATCCACTTCATAAAATAATCTATGGCTTTAAGAATCCTTCTATGTTTTCCTGAGGATGACAGATTAATCTCTTCAATGAAATCCAATCCCCACTGTTGAAACGGTCCATGAGCGATGATTGGTTTCAGAGGTAGAGATATAAGTTTATGCTTTCCAACAAATTTTTGACAAGGTTACATGCCCTGACCTGAGAAAAAATATCTAAGAATAGAACTGGCCAGTAATATCCTGCTTTAAGAATCTTGAAGGCAGTAGCCTTCCAATGATGATGGACTCCGCAGACACCATGATGCAGATCATGAAAGATTTGTTTAGCTTCCTTTTCGTCCACACACCTCAACAAAAAATCTTTGGGGTCCTCCTAGAATAGGGTCTGATCAACAATAAAGTACTTTACAGCTCTCAAATTTAATGATCTGAATTTTCATTTATCGAACTCTAGGGGAGACTGAAAATTCAACAGAAAAAATACGATATCTTTGTACCATTTTGAAGAAACATACTTGTTGTTTATCTATAAAATTATTTCTTCAATATGGATAGAAGAGTCATGTGTCATGTCTGAAAGATAGTATAACCTAATTGCTTTGCAATTAGATTATGTCATTAATTTGGTGAGGCCTTGTCCTTTTATCAGCTGAGTAGGCTTTATGGTGAGATCGTATTCTAGGATTTTGGTTATCCATTTCCCTCGCTTTCCTTCATAATCAGGCTGAACCAATATTTCTTTGACTGCACTTCTTGGGACATAAGTTATAATTTTAGATTGAAGAACATGTGCTCTGAAGGATTTTAAATCATTTACCAAGGCATAGGCCTGTTTTTATATTAAACCATACTTCAATTTAGAGTCTCTGGGGGTTTTGCTAAAGAATGAGGTAGGTTTCTCGTATCCTTGCTCATTTCTCTGGAGAAGAACAACAGTTATGGTATTCTCTGATGCAAATGAAAAAATCATGAATTCTTTGGAGTAATCTGGGCTAATTAGAACAGGTGCCTGAATGATAGTCTGTTTGATCCTTTCAAAGGATTCTCTCGCTTCTTGTATCCACTTAATTTCTACATCCTTTTTCAACATGTCAGTGATGTACTTGACAATTTCTGCAAATTTAGGTATAAACCTACTTAAAAAATTAATTTTACCAATGAATGAATGAACAAACTTTTTATTTCTCAGAATATTGATTTTTTGAATAGCCTTTACTCTTTCTGGAACTATTTTAATACCTTCAGGTGAAACAATGTGTCCTATAAGCTTTCCTTCCTCCATGGTAAAATGTGATTTTTTGGGATTAAGTGATATGTCGTACCTCCTACATTTATCAAAGTTATGCTTCAAGTGATGTAAATGTTCTTCATCAGATGCCAAAAATATAGTGATGATATCAAGGTAAATAACCACAAACTTGTCTTTCTCCCTAATGAAAGTGATGTCCATAGCCCTTTGAAATGTAGCTCCTGTGTTCATCAATCTGAAAGGCATATTTTTGTACATAAAGGTTCCCCAAGGAGTGGTAAAACTTGTTTTATTTTTGTCTTCTTCCATTACTGATATTTGATTGTACCCTAAATATCCATCAAGCATAGAGATTCTCTTTGCACCGACAACACTTTGTAAGATATAATCCATTTTTGGTAATGGATAATTGTCTTTCAGAGAGCACCTGTTTAGATTCCTAAAGTCTACATAGAGCCTTATCTCTCCATTCTTTTTTCTGACAGGTACAAGGTTGGCTACCCATTATGAGTATCTCGGTGGCACTATGATTTTTTCTTCTAGTAACCTTTTCAACTCCTTTTCTATTATAGGTAACAATAAAGGATTATATTGCCTGAACTTTGGTTTAACAGGTTTTGATCCAAGTTTCAGAGGAATTTTGTGTTGAATAATCTTTGTATCAAACACCTTCATATCTTCATAAGACCATGAAAAAATGTTTGAATAATGTTTCATTAATTCAACATATACCTCTTTTTTTTTGTGACAGTTTCCTAGATATTTTTACCAACCTGGGATTTGCATCCATACTAATGTCACAGTCTACTACATATGTTTCTTTTGTTTGGATAAAAACCTTCCTGGAAACATCATTATGATCGAACAACCTTTCTAGTGGAACCAAACCCTTGGGCAGATGGTTTGTCTTCAATTCAATGATTTTGTGGCCAACAATTATATTTTGAAGGACTTCTCCAACATGTATTTCTGCTTCTCCATCTTCGTCATCTTGATCAATTGAAATGTTAGAAAACTCTTCAATAGTTCTCAAAAATCTTTGAATTTCCTCATCATCTTTAAAAACCTGCCAATGTTTTATATTATCAAGTATTGAAGGTCTGTTTTTGACTTCAACTTCAAATTTTAGATTAGGAAACATCAGAGTTTTAAAGTTGCTAGCTGCAAGTGCCAAAGAGTCAGCCTGCTGATTCAATTTTTTGTGCACAAAAGTAATATTGAATGCCGAAAAGAAATTATCCACATAATCCCACACCTCAGTTTTGTATTGTTTTAACCTTTGTTGTTTGGTTTGGTATATATTCTTGATCTAGTAAATAATAAGTTTTGAGTCTCCAAAAACAAACAGCTTATCTACCCCCATATCTCTAACAACTTTCAAACCTAACAACAAATCTTCATACTCACTGATGTTATTAGTGGTGTAAAATTCAAGTTTATATGACATGGTGATAACCTCATTTGAAGGGGAAATGAAAGCAATACTAGCTCCAGAACCTTCTTTAGAACATGCTCCATCAAAATACATTTTCCAAACAAAATTGTCTATATTGTCTCCCACTGTAGTTGTTGGTTTTCTGACTGATACTTCTTCCATTTCCTCACTCATATGAAAAATAGAAGAACCAATATCATCTTCTACAACATATATAGGATGATTAGTGGGATTATTGTGATCACTTACCAAATAATCCAATATAACTTCTCTGTATAATATTCATTGTTCCCCACCAAAAATAGGTATGGTTGTGTAGCTAAGGTCCATATGTAGAGTACCACCTACCTTCTTAGCCCAAGATCTTGAAAGAAGCATTCGAAATTTAGGTGGTATGTCATCCACAATAACATCTAATACCACACTTTTCATAGGCAATTGGGAAAGAGTAACAACCACATCTTTCATAACTCCAAGGCATTTGACTTTCTTGGATTCAAAAGAATATAGGTCATGATACGGTCTAGTAATGTCCAACCCTAGTTCTTCCATCACCACATTAGGCATTACATTATGCGAGGCACCAAGATCCATTAAGAAGTTGTGCAATATCTTATCATGGATATTTAATGAAATGTAAAAAGGTGGAGAGGCATCAATACTGTCTTCAATGTGAGGTCCAATAGTTATAGCAGGGTTTTCATCCTCCAGATTGACAGTATCTGAAAAGGTGACATGAACTGGAGCTTGTAGAGCCTTGAGGATGGTATTTTTGAAAGGTTATGTTTTCATGAGTTCTAATAATGGCATTGAAATCTTGATTTTGTTGATTTCCTATTCTAAACTAAAAGAAGAAACATTTCTATCTGGTTCCTCTATGTCAACAGTACTATCCTTGGTAGGTTGTTTCAATGGTTGATCAACTTGGATCTTGGGAACACCTTTGATAATTCATGTCTTAACTAGAGTACTGGCCTTCTTTGTGGAAACAGGTGTATCAACTTTAGGTGCATTCAAGATCTAAGATTGTATTTTTTCCTTTTAGGTTCCTATTAGACGATCTCATCTTCATCCCCTTCTTCAAATTGATTTACAATCAAAGCATCTTCATAATCCTGTTGTGTCACATGTAGAGGAGATGATTCATAATCATTCAAATGAACTGCATGGTCTTATTTTGTGTCATCCTCATCCTCTTCCTCATATACTGCATTATTCTGAAAAGGAGGTAACACCTTTTGGTCATCTTGGTTTTTTCTTTCTCTAGGTAACATTTGAGGTACATTGTTTGGTCTCCTGAACTAATTTGGATTTTTGTAACCACCCTCCTGTGCAGGTCTATTAGGTTGTTTTTTTTCTGTCTTCAACCTTGTCATTTCAGATGTCATAGTTTTCAGCATCTTAGTCATTTCATCCATTTTAGAGTCAGATGTTGAATTAGAAGATGAAGGCAATTCTTCCTTTTTCTTTTTCCTGTCTCTTTCATTTCTAGACTTCAATTTGTCTGTTGCTAATATGTTTGATTCTACCTCGATAGCAGCATCTTGCATCAGGCTGAGGGTAGTGGTTCTTCTTTCCCTAAGCAACAAGGAAAATTTAGCATCGAATGCATTGGCAAAAGTGATTTTAGCTGATGTCTCTGAAGGTTTTATCTCCTCTAGAATTTTACCATACATCTGGTTGAACCTTTTGGTAAAATTAGGTATTGATTCACCTTGTTTCCTCCTTAAAGCACTAAATTCAGTGATGTAGTATAAAAAATCCTTCTTTTCTGGCCAATGTTTAAGAAAGACATCATCTAAGGCTATGATATCAGCTATTGAATTAGGAGGCAAACCCTTGAACCACTTTCTTTCATCCCCATTTAGACTTAGTACGAATAGTCTCATCCATACATCAACATGCTCTACATTGAAATTATCTCCAAAACTATAAAATGAACTCAAATGCTCTTCAGCAGTAACTAATCCATCTCCATTGAATCTAGGCAAGTATCTCATATAATCATTTTGTGGAAAGGCATACATGACTTGTGGAAGAACCAAGGGAGCATACCTTGCTGCAACTATTTCGTCCATTTTGTCTGCAACAATATTAGCTATTTTTGGAGCTCTTGGAGTGAGTAAGATTGGTAATGTTGAAGGAGAAGGACTCCCTTGTGTATTACAACCTATATGTATTATCCCTGAGTATTTATCTTTAATAGATGAGGATTTCTCTTCTAGACTAAGGTCAGCTATTGGGTTGAGAAACAGAGGATTCTCAAAAGAAAAATAATGTGATCTAAAATACCTAGATCAGACAGATCCAAGAGATGAAGAAGGTGTCTCTGGTTCGCTCTTAATATCTATGTTGTGACCTCTTGAAGTTTTATTCATAGGAAAAATGTATGGATAATCCTGTTTAATGATTTTAGTAAGCAACTTCCACTATTCTATATTTAATTGTAAAATAGTTGAAGGGAATGAAACTATATCAATAACATGTTTAATTTCACTTTCAAGATTCACATCTTCATCTAATTGGATTTTGATGATTTCGGAGGACTATCCTTGAGAACTTTTTGAAGATAATTTTCCCTTTAAGAGTGAAGACTAACCGGAAAGAACTTTATGTTTTCTTAATAACTTTTCAGGATCTAGAACTGTTGCAATAGGCTCAAGATCTAGAGTTTTCCTGGTTAATGGTCTCTTATTAAATGATGAAGAATTTAGAGGAGTTTTAGGTCCTTTACCTTCTCTTTTAGGAGCCATAATTACCACAAAGGAGTCACCAAGTGAATAATCACAGTCTAAAATAATTTTCCAAAATCTTGTTTACCACCAAGAAATGAATCTAAACTTGTCGTTTCCCCAGGGAATATCTCTTCATTTCTTCGTCCCCAGAAACGACGCCAAAAATGTTAGTCCCTAAAGTTGCACTTGACTATGAGAGGGAAATCTAGGGCATCATTCGTTATTGCAAATTATTTATAAGGTTATATGATTTGGTTTTTTCTTAGTAGGGTGGTTGAAAACTGGCTCAAGGTTACAACATAACATGAAAATCAAGATCAGAACATAGCATATCCCACTTGTTGAATAATAGGTAGACACATAGATGGATTAAACCAATTAAGAAAAGGAAGATGAAGTCTTCAATTTGTCAACTTCACATGAATTCTTGTCTCAAAATTTCATAAAGAAGCAAGACTGTCAGCTTGATATCAAAACTTGAAAAATTATCTCTACAATAAAGTTTTCACTGTATAAATTAATAGTCAAGAATCAAAAAAGCATTGTAATATGAATAATGAATTCAAGCATGAATAGAGAAATAACAGAGTAAAAAACGAGGGTCTAACCATCCATATGACTTTTCTATTAAGTGTCAAATTGAACATTAATTCCTTTTATAATGAGCTTCACAAAAAGGTCCCCTGGATCTCCAATTTTTCAACCCACACATAGTATTTTGTCTATCTATTTAAACTATCTATCAAACTTCCATGTCCTATCATCTAGTATAGCTTTAATGACTAGATTGGAATAGTATCTATATACTAAGGTATTTCACTCAAAAAGAGCTTCTACAATCCCAAAATAGATCACAGCTCAACAACTTGATATTGAAAAATATTGCCAACATTTACATTTGATTCTACAAAATAAGAATTAGTTTGATTTAGTCAAACAGATCGAGGTCTTAGCATCTCACTGACTAAAAATGAATATGATTTGCCATATTTCCTCGAAAACATTTAAATCATGATTGTATCAAATCTCCATGTAACCTTTAGGATATAATCATAGCAGTAGCTTTAGCATTTTTCTGTTTGAGCTTTGTGGTAAGCACAAAATTGTGCCAATAGAGTCTGAAATTTATCTCCCTAATTTCTTTGAGCAATTCCCTTTTCTCTTTCTTCTTCTTTTTAAAACCTTGAATCCTTTCTTGCTGGTGAGCATTCCATTGTTCTATTTGTGCCTTTTATTTCTTTAATTGTCTTACTGTTTTATGAAATTCCTCGATCCTTTCTTTATCAATTCTGATTTTAACTCTGAATTCCGAGAATTCTTCAAGAGGTGGAGGTTCATTCAGGTTTAATTCAACTTTGGGTTCTTTTTCTTTAACTTGGTACTTTGAGACTAATCATGAGCTATGTTCTTCATTAGAACTTGTTGAATCTATAGCTTCAGACAAATTTGATATGCGATATGAGTCTTCAAAGTAATCTTGTTTATCCTTAGGGGTTTCACTGATACCTTTAGCCATCTCTTTAGATTTTGCTAATCTGGTTGAAGCTCTCGTTACAGGTTATGTAGATGGTGAAATCATTCTTTTACCTTTGATGACTGGTTTCTTAGGCAATGAATTTATTTTTTCCCTTTTCCTGGTACCTACTTCATCATTCTCAGAGTCATCTTCTATGACTATGACGTTTTCTTCTTTGATTGATGGATTAAACATAGCCTTTGAATTCAGTCTATACTTTTTGGTGACCCTAGTAGAATTCCTTCTAGGTTTTTGTGATACAAAAACACCTTTAACCCTTTTCCTTTTGACTACAACACCCCTTTTAGTGGTTGATGGTGTTTCATGCTTGACTGTAGTTTGAGTATCAAGATCTTTGTCTAAATCATTTTCCCCTTTAACATATTCTTCAGAAAATGTTTCAATTTCTTGATCCCACCTAGGTCTTTTACTTTTGTTCTTCCTAGTCACCCTGATATCAGGCATCTCCTCTTTCACAGGGGTTTCATCGATTGAAATATCTCAGCTCTGTGTTATGGTCTTTCTCCCTTTGTCTTTCTTCTCTTTATTAGACTGAGTGTTAGGGTTTAAATATTGTGTGAGATAGCTCCAGGGCTTTTGTAATTCGCTCAAGGTAGACATGACTAAAGTTTTAATTAGGACTTGATGAAACAGACTTCTCTTAGCATTGGTGGACAGTGATTGCACTCTCTTTGACATCTTTGTCAAGCTTTTGAGTAGAAAATAAGAGAGATTTAAAGGGTAATCACCATTTAAATGCATTAGTATCTTAATGTGGTAGATATAGACCAGTGAGAATATACCTTCGCAGGTGATATACCTGTGGATCATGATCAGAGCTGTGTGCCATTCGGGTCAAATCCAACTACGAGGTACTCCCCTTTTCCAATTCAAAATTTTCTTATCTGGAAGCAGCAATTGGTTTACAAACTCTGTAACCACATGCTCTTTCTTCCACCATCTTTCTCCTCCAACCACCAACCTGCAAGCCTTTGTGATAGTCTTCTCTGTCACTAACATCAACATCTTAACGATCTCCACCTCGTGACCATTGAAATTCAGAGCGAACTCCATGGAGACCTGCTCATCGCAACCCTAAAAAGTGGTAAGGAATTCAAACTACCCAGTGTCTCTAAACATTTGAGACATCTAAGGATAGGCTTCAAGAAGTTTAACACCCTCTGGTTCTATTCTGACTACCTGTTCGCTCCTCTTTGGTGCCATCAAAACACAATTATGTAACTAGCGCCCTCAAGTTCCAAATTTTCCACCTGCAATCTGTTAGTGTATACCATTCCTTTGAGCAAATACCTACACATATATTCAACAAAATTGAATAGGTAAAATATAATGATCATTGAGAATTGGTGATTTAATATAAGTCCTACGCAGGTACACAACAATCAGATTATGAAATGGTTTGAATCTGCAAATGATTCCAAGCTTTCATGGATGCATGCAAACTCTCAATCCATGATTCGTGTCATCATAATGAAATCTAGATGGCAGGCGCATATCAAGGCATGATTATTTTGGTGCTACGGGAATAGCCTTATTCCTGTAGCGCTATTAATGACTTACCAAAATTTGAAAGTTTGAAATTCAAACAGGCATATAAGGTGACACCTCGTCTTAAAACCGTGTCTTTCAAAATCAAACTTAAATAAACTATCCAAAAACTGTAATGCAAACCATAAGACACTAAAAACAGAAATCGAAATCAAATAGAAACAAAAAATGAAGTATGGGTAAGAAAGGTTTAGGATAATGGTTTCTCACTAAACCAAGACAAAATTAGAAACTAACAGAAGGAATTGACTATAATGAAATTTTTTCCCCTGTAGCAAAAATGAATTCCATCCGCCTTATTCTTGCCCTTGCTGGCTCACATAAATGGGAGGTCCATCAGATGGATGTTAAATCTTCCTTCTTGCACTTAGATTTGCAAGAAGAAATCTACATCGAACAACCTCCTGGTTATGTCCTGAATGACTCTAGCCTTGTTTGTCACCTCAAGAAATCTCTTTATGGTCTCAAGAAAGATCCCTGAGCTTGGTATGCCAAAATGGATCTTTCTTATTGCCACTGGATTGTCTAGATGCCATTCTAATCCCAATGTCTATACCAAGAAAGTAGGAATCCATCTCATAATCCTTGTCCTTTATGTTGATGACCTTATCCTTATCGGTAGTGACTCAAAACTTTTAAACCATGTAAAAACCAGCCTTAAGAAGAAATTCGAAATGACAGACTTAGGATTTTTGCACTATTTCCTTGGCCTCCAAGTTTTCCAAACCAATGAAGGAATTTTTCTTTCCTAGTATAAGTATGGTTATGACCTTCTTCGTCACTTTCACATGGATGATTGTAAACCAACCCTTCTCCCTTCTAGTCTGGAGTCAAGCTTTCTGCCACCTTTACTTCTTATGAAGTTGATGCCACCCTGTACCATCAGTTAGTTGGTAGCCTCTTATAATTGACTCATACCCATCATGATCTTTCCTTTGTTGTTGGTCTTGTTGCCCGATATATGAAGGCACCCCATGAAAGCCATTGGAAAGCAGCTAAAAGGATACTTTTCTATGTTCGTGGTACAGTTTAGTTCGGGATACATTACAGTTTAGGGGGGACTCCTTTATTGGTTGGTTTCACTGATTCAGATTGGGTCGGTGACCCTAATGATCGAAAATATACAGTAGGTTATGTTTTAAGCCTTGGTTTAGGACCTGTCACTTGGCCCTGTAAGAAATAACAGGATATTTCACTTTCTTCAGTAGAAGCAGAGTACCGAGCAATGGTAAATGCAAGTCAGGTAGCCTTGTGGCTTCGAAAGAGCCTTTCAGAGTTTGGATTCCAACAACAACATCCGACCATCCTTTGGTGTGACAATCAGAGTGCCATCAAGCTTACCAAAGACCCAGTTCAACATCAACATAGAAAACACATCGTGTTACACATGCACTTCATCATAAATCTAATTCATGATCAAGTTATTGAAGTGCTCTTTTTCCCTATAGAAGATCAAGTTGCATACATTTTCACAAAGTCTCTTACAAAAGAAAATTTTCCCAAACTTTGATCTATGTTAGGAGTTCAGGAAGTTTTCATTAAGGGGGGATAGGCTTTAATGCCTCCTTCCTTCTCCTATTATGTCACTATTGTAAATCCTTCAATCCTATCCCAACTTGTTCTTAAGGGGGGATGTTAGGATATTTAAACACTTAGGAGTTAGTTAAGATCTACTTGGTCTAATATGTCGTTAGGTAAAAGTGTGTTTCTTAGTGTGTCTCTTTAGTATGCATTTGTATTTAGTAAATCCAATGGTCACGATATGTTCTCGACATAGAGTGATCAGATGGTTCATACTCTCCTCGATCTTAATGTCCATTGATACATGGCTTAACACCCGATTGGTCCATGATCTCTATTTAAATAGCATGGAGGGTCATTTTCCAATGATCGATTATGAGAAACTCTCTTGTAAACTCTCTCTGTAATATTTTTCTTTGCATTAATAAACTGCTCCAAGTGGCCACATTGGTTGGGGCCATGGATGTTTCCCCATAGGGGTTTTACCACATGAAAACATCGGTGTGTTGATCTTTGATCTGGTTATGTGAGTGGTTACTGAAGGTGTTCATCCTCTGTTGGAATACCTGTGTTGTCAAACAGATGTGGCCGACATGGACAAGTTCCCCGAATTTGCAAAGCAAGTCTACCTAGACAATGTGTGTACAAAACCCTTCAACAATCCAATTTTTCAACCAAAATAGTGGGTATCCAGATTGGCCAACACCGGGATTCTAAATCTATTGGATATCCCACATTTTGGAAGGGGTTGTGACATAAATAATGTGTTAAGCAACTGATGGCAGTCAGCCATGTAGGGTACCTATGTGTGGAAGAGCATGTCTCGATAGATGCAGATATCATTTATTTTATTACAAGGATTCCATCTCGGGGGGAGAATCTTGTGCAATACCTCAATGGAAAGGAAAAGGAGAAGGTGATGGTGGAGGATATGAAGAATATGTATGGAAAAAAAAGAGGATCACGTGGAATCAACATAAAGCGCATCATTGATGAAGCAACAAGGCTCGCCACTAAACTCATGGAGTGAAAGTTTCTCATGAAGTGTCGCAAGGAGGAATTCCCTGCCAAGGTCGTTGCGGCTACAACACTGTGCGTAGAGGGCACTATGCTCAGCTAGGCCACATACTTTTTAAATCTATTCCTTGAGGACTACAAAGACACACAGGATATGGTGACAGAGTTTCAATACTCTTGGATACTCATCTTCATCGCCTTGATCGGATGGAGGGAGCCCCAATACACATACTTTTGTGAGAAGATTAGTCGTTGTTGCATGGCGCAATACACATAGTTGGGGAGAACTTCAAAATCCAAGACCATAAGTGCAAATGCAAGCATGTTCTCAGGGTATTACAATGACCTCCAAGAAAGCATTGCCAACACTTGGAGAATTACTCCAGAAGTGGTTGTGCAATATCAAGACATTGCCAACTTCAAAGTGACCAACATACTATATGGATCTATTGATGGGTATTAAATCCCTTGACTCAACAGTAGGAACCAAACCCATCACCAAGGCCCAATTAGACTCTGCATCATTTGAGGATGGAATGATTTTCTAGATCTTGCGATCCGGCCAATTTATCAGTGGGCTTTGTGTTTTCTTGTGAAGGCTCTTTCTTCAATTAAGACTATTCTCTTTTGTATTTTCTATTGGGTGGGAATGGTATGAGAAATGAAAGTCAGTATAAACCAATTTGACAACGAACCAGATTAATTTTTAACTACTAGGGAAGAGGTTGAGCTTGGGATAACCTGTTGCTCAAACATGCAGACAATGATTCTATACCACAGGCCTAATACTAATGCATTAACCATGTGAGCATCCAATTACTGTATGAGAAACTAATTATCAGAAAGAAAGAACATATGAGAAAAATAATTCATCTACCATAACCCTTCATCACATAATAACATAATGATTTATCTTCATCATTAAAGAAAAAAACATCAAGACATTGCACCAGATAACTTGACAACATAATTAATTTCTCTTAATCATTACTGCATCATTCATGAAATGGGATAGGAATTAGTTCTTCTCCAAGTCCAATCACATGCATCTGATGAAAATATTTTGTCTATGGTCCAAAAGTACTTCTCAATTCTCAGTAGCTTCAAAATAATTCTTAACAACCAAAAAGAAAGAGTTCTTATAACAACCATCAACCCTTGACTAATTGGTTGAGGTATTTATTTATAATATAAAGTTTTAAATGAAATTAACGACTAAGTGTAGTTTAATCAAATAAACAAATCACCACATGGAATTATCTTCTAACAGTTTCTTTAACAATCAACCCGAGATATTTCTTGGAAAGGGTGAATTTTCTCATATTCAATCCAACTGATTAACAACTCCTCACAAGTTCGGGCCCATGGAAACCTGTGATGTTCCATCAGAGCTGCATATATTCCCTTGATTTCTATTGCTTGTGCCTGATACTTTACGAGACTGGAGTTCAGTTGTTGTATCATGGTTCGGGCCCTAATCGGAGGTTCTATGAATCGTTGCACTTGACCCGGCTTCACATCGGTCATTTTTGTGAGCTCTTTGATCCATATTGTTGTAGCAAGAGTTGACTCTAGGTTGTAATAGAGCCAAGCCTTAGCACATTTTAAATAAAATAATAAGATATCACTCAGAAATTGACTTGGTTTGCTGCAAGACAATCCCTGAAAACTGATTTAAAGTGTATTTCTAACCTAATACACTCAGAGAGGGCTCTCTCAATAGCCAAGGGCTCTTTATTCAAGAATATTCAATAATCACAGTAAGAAGTCCAGATTTCTTATCAGACAATTTTTTTGATAAGGTTGGTGGTTGCATAGATTTGAAAAGACCTATTGGGCGATGGATTCAAGTGAAAACCAAAGAAAAGAGATAATAGCAGTGATCGTATTACTTCCGAAAAATGAGGCAAAATAAGCCTATATTTCAGAAATCGATAATCATGATATAATAGCAGAAAAAGAAAAGGAAAAGGCCATCATAGTGAAAGAATCTAACAAGGATGAATTTTCACTACAACTTTAGAGGAAAAATACTAGAGGCTAATAACTAGATGCAGAGCACTTATCTTGAGTGAATTTTGACTGGTCACCATCGAAACACAACACCTATCAACTGTGTGTAAGGAGCATGTAAAATGAATTCCAAACAAATTTTAACTCAGTCGATAAAGGAAGAGATAGACAATATGACAATGAAAAAATAGAGAACATACTAAAAGAATCGACTGTGATGAATCTCACATATCAAGTGAACACGTCTCTCCTACATTACTCCATTCCAGGTTTTCAGAATAACTCAGCTTTCAATAGGAGCCCTCTTCAAAAGAGTTCCCCCTCCTTTTTGTTGTACAATGGATTATCAATTTATATAACTCTTCTATCTTGAGAAGATGAATCGTCATCATTGGATTCTAACACCTAACTGAAAGTAAACTAATTATTAACCATCTTTAACTAATCATAATAGTAATCCAAACTGATTTATGTTAAAAGAATAAATAATTCCTAATTTCCAAGGAACTGTCTATAGTAGTGTATGCATTTGATTCGCCTCCATGCACATGAGTTGTAGTGATGGATATTAAGGGACACATGTTCCTTATCTGAGGAAATATCTATTTGATCTGGAGCTAATATGGTAAGCGTTGAGTTGTCTGTCTACTCTTGTCCCTTTAAGGAGATTTCCGACTAAAGTTTTGAATCTTGATACTTGCAGTTGATTCTTCCTCGCTGCATGAAGATAAATTGGTGGGAATTTTTACAGTGAACCTCTGCATTAAACAACAATCCTGAAGTCGACCAATTATCTCGAGTGACCCGTGACTATGAATTTCACAGCTTCCTTGGCATTTGGTAATTGATTCTAGTTCGATTTGATAGCTAGAAGAGTTATTGGGAATCTGGACATCAAATGATTGATTTTACTATCGATGTTGGGCACAAGACATTTCAAATCTTGCAGCTGAAAATGACCAGGGACATGCAAAATTTGATTTACCCTCCAATGCATGGTTGTTGTTCATGGCCCTCAAATCACACCTTCATAACCTCTGCAACACAAATATCACTATGGGCACATCTTCCCAATCTATCTACAATGTTTCTCCTTGCCATCTGTGTGCGAATACGATTACTGGGTTTATGATTGACAAACGGAACCCTACCCATCGGTGCGATGAGTGTGAATGGAACCACGATTTAATCCTTCAGGATTCAGAGGAAGTGGCATATTGACGTTCTTCAGACGATGGTCAAAATCCCAAAATAGTGTGGTTTATATTTTGTGCGGGTGTTGTTCGTGATGTTTTGTGCATGCAGCCTGTGGTACCATATGGAGACAGCAGTATCCATAACTCGGTTGAAATCTTTCATGACTTTGGTGGCTAGGAATATTAGGGTTGAAGTAATTTTTTATGCGTTCACTTTATTGACCATAAGCTCCTTGCAAATTTCAGCAATCTATCAGGCTAAGGAATCTAGTACGAGAACTTCAAGACGTTGTAAACTTTGAAACAAGTCGTCCATGATCCTTTCAAATTTTGCCAATAGTGCATCCCCTGTAATTGACAAGTAGAGTTTCCTATAGTCTACACTGTGTCTGATATGGGATTTGGCCTTTTCAAATGCTAAATGAAAGGTACGTAGGGTGTGAATACCTGACTTACGCCTTGGACATGTTGCTTCCATGCAAGGAATATTTTCATTCTTTTAATCACAAGCCTAGCAAGTTGCCTGCACATTTCTCCATGTAACTTAGCATCATTAGAAGTTTTCAAGAATTGCTCTATAGAAGCATCCATTGTCTCTATCCATTTAAAAGATAGATTCAAACTACGTTACTTTAACATACAACCTCAACAATAAATGGATGAGAGTCGTATTGTTGCGCCAAGGAGCTCCTGCCTTGCTTTAAGAATTTCTGATTGTGATTTCTTGATATTGTAAATTTCCTTTTTGATTATTTAATAGGTTCAAATGCTCTAAAATAAAATCCTCTACTACCAACAGAAATTGATCCTCCAATA
The DNA here is from genome assembly GCA_000966675.3 of Picea glauca. NCBI lineage: Eukaryota > Viridiplantae > Streptophyta > Pinopsida > Pinales > Pinaceae > Picea > Picea glauca. The sequence continues at coordinate 421,964 of JZKD02S1666624.1, forward strand.
GGAAAGGACACTTTTCCAAAGCTCAAGAGGTGGTGGAGGCAAAGTTCAAAGATTCCAAAAGCAACTAGACGAAGTAGTCATGCGGTTTTCCTCATTCAAATCTTTTGTGGTGGAAAACAAGTAGAAATAAATTCTACACCATTTGCTTGTAGTGAGAGACCTAGAACATGAACTTTCTTCCAAAAATGCCCTACAATGCCATCAACAATATGATGCAAGTTAGAGATAATTTGGAGTTGATATCCCTAGTTGATTAATAAGCTCGATGTGATCCTAAAACACATTTTTCATAAAGACATGAGTAGAACAATTTCCAACACCTGTTACAACACATATCGAGTATTTTTTGGCATGCAACTTGACTATGTCACTTAAGTCGATAGATTTTTCAGGCGTGTCGAACTTGGGGAGCCCGATATGCTTCATTACTTTATTCAATTTATCCCAGTGCTTCTTACATTTGGTCCATTTCTCTTGGATTTCTTTGTGTGGGTCCCGAGACATCTTAGCCCAGTACTTCACTGATCACTTCATGTTATTAAGACTACTTTTTTCTACCATCTGAATGCCATGTTACTCCTTCTCTTGGTCCTACTGGACTTCCTCAATGTACTCAAGTATTTCTACCACTTTTTTCTCCTTTTCATACCATCGCTTCATCTCCTTTCATGTCATGAATGCCATGAGAGTGTCTTCCTAGAACTCAACTGCGTTCACGATTAATAGGTGTCTTTCCTTATTGAACTCATTGTAAACTCCTATGAATTCACCTTTCAGATACACAATGATCTGTGTGGCCCCTTTATACTATTCATCCAGGTGGCACAAGTGTTGGAGATCCTTTAGGGCGATGGCTGGTTCCTTTTCGTCTCTCCTATCTCTATCCAAGGTGGCATCCAAGAGGGATTTTCCAACACCAATCAATTCAGTCATCTAGGTGTCTACTGTGTTGATTAAGTTCTCCTCTTTAGTAACCAATATGGAGTGATCCAATGTGATCCTTGATTGTAAGAGATCACATAGATATATTCTACCTTGTCTATTGGTTCTATTATATGTTTCAGCTTCCAATACATTGGGCCCCTTTGTGTCGAGGCCACTTTCGACTCTTGTTTCTTCTTGTGATACCTCCTTGCCTTGAACTTTGGGCTCAGGGGAAGAAGTCTTCTCCGGAGCCTTTTCCTCTTGGACACACACAGGGGTGTCGTGAGATGGATCCATGCTCTTTTTGTCACTATATATATGTACAATATTGCTTAGGGGATTATGTGCTTGTCTTTCTATTGACACTCGTCCTTCCCCTGTTTGAATTGTCCCACCCACCGGGGGACTGATTGGCGATGTTGTGAATTCAGGGTTTCCTGACTCATTGGTGTTACCAGGATTTATGGAACTGGGGTCGCTTGGCTTCGACGAGCTGCCTTCTCAGATACCAGTTGGAAGCGCAAGTATTATTATGAGGTGGGGATCATCCTACGTCTGCTTCATTAGAAGTTGGATTTGCTGCCACAAAAGTTCACCCATCCCCTGTGCAACTTGAATTTCAGGGGAATCCCTAGTTTGTACTGGGGATTCCCGATAATCCTCTACTATTTCAATTTCTTCTTGGGGATTAACCATTTCTTTGCCCGGTCCAGATGCTATTGTTCCTTCCTGGGTCTTGAGAATCTCTTGAGCTATCTTCTCCAAGGACATAGCTTGCTCTTCCCAACTCATGGACTTGAACCTAGTTATTTGAGGGTCAGCTATCCTTACCGCCACCTCGTTCCAGTCTCAAGAATTTTTGGTGAAAATTTAATCTTCAAACTGGTCATGGCCATAAGGCCAACATGATGATACATGTGATGCATGTTGTAGGACTAGGCCCTTGGGATCGTGTTTGCGAAAATGACCATTTTTTAATCGGAATTCCAATTGGCTTAGCCCTTCTTGCTTTTGGTTCTTATAAATTTGGCACTCTTGGGGATTTCTTGGTGGAGGGATTCTTTGGAGGCATTGTTCCTGCAATTTAAATGGCCCTTTAAATAAGTGTACAGATTAGCATTGGGTGGAAACATATAAATCATAAAACGTAAAACATCACAAGTGGATACATACCTATAATGCTTACTAAGATAATAGTCTAATACTCACTAAACCTTAGATTCTTTCTTCGGATTGTTAGCCTCACTCTTCTTTGTGTTCTGAACTCCTTGTCATGCAGAATAGGATCACACACAATGACTCGAAATAATATGACTAGAGAAATTATATCCGTCGTATCAATCATTTAATGCGAGTAATGAATGTGATTCAAAATAAACTACTGTCGGATCTCTGCGAGTAAATTCTAACTGGTTGACGACAAAGGCGTGGAGGAAGATGCATTTTATTGACAGGCTTAAATGGTCTCTTTTGATTCATGCATGAATTAGAAACTAATGCACAATCCATGAATTAACTAACATTTTAAGTGCATCATACCTAACAAATCTAAGGGTTAAAACATCTCATCACGTCGTGTCTTTCTGATGTGGAGATCGGGATCGACAACTACCTTTTCAGATGCTTCTATCGGTATCCTTCTAATAAAACTTCTAACACCAATGATATCAGGGATCGATGATTAGGGAAAGCTCAAGTGCACAGTTTGTGGGTGGGTTATTGTCTTCGTAACCTTCTGTCGCTGAACATGTTTCAAGAGTCGACGGTTGGCGATACCACTTTTACCTTTGCGCGACACTTACTTTTTGTTTCTTGCTGAAGCCAAATGGTTTGGTCTTCAACAATATTCCTTCCTAATATTATTCTAAAAAAAGAGAGACATCTTTCCACCGATGCTAATGAAGGTCGACACATGGTTATTTTGAACTTCTCAAGTGATTTTTGTCACCTTTAACCTTTACCGATGTCGAACTTTCTAAGCATTTTGGGGGAAATATTTAGACTATTGTTTTATTAAGTAGTTGTTAAGTCCCATTTAAAGTTAAGATGATTATTTGTTGTGCATTCGAGCAGAGTTTAAACAATTTTAACATGAAACATAAAAGATAAGCGCATGTATCAGTTTCAAACTGAAGTGAAAAATAGATAGTGCAAAGGATAAAGTGGTACCCAAAAAGTAGAAATGTTCATATACCTTTTAGGGTGTTTTGAGTGCTCAACAAATGGCAATTCACTCGGAGAAATATAAATCTTTGTTCCTCCTCTAGGGCTCGACTGATATGGAAGTTGATGGAGAATCTTAGTTGGTCTTAAATCAAAGCCTCTTGACCTTCACATTTGACGTCCTTCGGTTGATGCTTTTGGGTCTACCTGTGGGGTTTTAACCCCTTTCCTCCTTCATTTCTTTTGACCCTGACTAACCGGACTACAAATTATACATTTCTAACATTTCTCTGAAGTTTTCATTTGTTGAAGATGGATAGAGGATTACTCGAAGTAACCACAAGTTTTCCAGTGCTTCTGGTGTTTGTAAGTGAGTGATGGATTAAAAAATAGGGTTTTCTACATTTCATAAGTCCAACCATTGTTTCGTCAGACATACCTTCAAAATCACAGAAAACCAGAAAGAAAAGAAACAACAAAAATAAGTAATTTGCAATCGTGAAGATTGTCAACAAAGAACAAACAACACACATATTCATTGTATTTTTTTTTATTGGAAGTATTGTTTTAGGGCTTGGCCATTTACTGGGAGTGTATCAGGTTCCCCTTTCAGATTCTACAACCTATAAGTGCCTATTCCAATCTTCTCATCCACCTAGAAAGGTCCAAGCCATATATTATAAAACTTAGAATGTTTCCCTTTTGGCTCATTTTCTTTTTCCCACTTTAGGACTAAGTCTCCTACTTCAAACTTCTTTTCTTTTGCCTTATGCCTATCGAACCATATTTTCACTATTTGTTGGTGAGATAGGAATTTTGACTTAGACTTTTCTCTCTCTTCTTCGAGCATGAGCAAGGTGTTAATTCTTTATTGCATAGCCAATGAGGTTTCCTCATTGGAGTCTTGGGCCAATTGAAGAGACAAAAGATAGAGCCCATTTGGGAGGACAGCTTCTTGCCCATAGACCAAAATGTATGGGGAATTTCCTATATCTTCTTTGGGTGTGACCCTATCGGCCCATATAGCATTATGGAGTAGATTATGCCAATTTCTTTGGTTATCTACAACCGTCTTCTTCAATATTCTTACAAGGTTTTTATTAGTTGATTCTGCCACACCGTTTCCCTAGGGATAATAATTTGCAGAGTACTTAATTATAATTCCTTTGTCCAGAGAAAACTCCATCAATAGGGTGGAAGAAAAGTAAGCTTCATTATCAAAGACTAGAATAGAAGGGACACCAAACCTCGTGATCAGTTGTTGTTTTATGAATTGGATCACTACCTTCTCATTTACATGAGTCATAGGAATGGCCTCTGCCGATTTTGTGAAATATTCGGTGGAACTAAGGATGTACTTTTGTAGTTTTTAAGAGCTAGGTGTAATTTATCCTATGATATCCAACGCCCACTACTCAAAAGGCCTAGAGACAGTCACAGGTTGGAGTGGGACTGCTTCTCTCTTCTCCTTTCCAATGCTTATTTGAAAAGTCTTACAGTTTCTAGCGTAAGTATGAGCGTATTTGAACAAGGTGGGCCAATAATATTTGGCTCTCAGAATCTTATGAGCGGTGGTGTTTCCTGCAAAATGTCCCTCGAAGGGGCCATCATGGATTTCCTTCAACAATCTATCTGTGTCTCCATGTTCGAGACATCTTAATAGGACCCCATCATAATTGATCTAGAAAAGCACCGAATGTATAAGGCGGTATTGTGCATATTTTAATCTGAGGGCTCTCCTTTCCATAAGGTTGAGGTTTTTGGGGAAATTCATGTGATGTAGAAGGTAAGTTAAATCCTTATACTAAGAGTCTTTTCCTAGGGAGATGTATGCTACTTCACCAGACCATAGTGCCATTTCATTCTCCCATCTGAAATCTTCACTTACTTGATCTTGGGCTTCAACTGCAAGCTTGCATTAACCTTTTTCCTTTCCTAGTTTGGTAGGTTTTATATCTAGATAAAATTCATGAACTACTGCCATCGAATTCCCTCTTCTTTCCCCCATTTCTTGTCGGGTAAACAAGGATCGGACTGCAGGGTGTAGCACAATTACTTTAGTGTGATTCTTGAGGATGTAAGACCTGGAATGCTTTACTGCCTTATAAACCATGTAGGCCTTTTTGTATATAGTAGGATAAGTGAGCTCAGCTCCTTGAATATTAATACTCATAAATGACACTGGGGCTTAGTTGTTTTCATCATCTTTCTGATTCAAAACTGTAGCTAACAACTAGTCGGAGGCGAAAGTATAAAGGGAAAAGTCTCTATCGAAATTGGGACTTCGCAACACCAGGGCCTCGGATATGGAAGCTTTGATATTGTTGAATGCATCTTTTTTCTCATCATCCCACTTAAATTAAACATCTTTGTGAATCATCTTTTGTAAGGGTTTGATGATTTCTGCGAAGTCGAGAGTGGACTTTCTCACAAAATTGATTTGCCCAAAAAAGGATTGCATAGCTTTCTTGTTATGGGGTAATGGGAGTTGAGATATGGCTTTGATCCTTTCTGGGTCTATGTGAATCCATTCTTGAGATATAATGTGGCCTAACAACTTACCTTCTTCAATGCCAAAGATAGTTTTCTTTGGGTTTAAGTATATTATGTATTTCCTACACCTTTCGAAAATTTGAGTTAGGTATTGGATGTTCTCTTCTCTATTCTTCGAATACACTATTACATCATCTAGATACACTACCACACATTTATTGATTAGTCCCTAGAAAGCCACATCCATGTCTCTTTGGAAGGTCACTCTTGTGTTAATTAACTCGAAAGGAATGCGTTTATAAGCGAAGGTTCCCCATTTAGTTCGAAGGTGGTTTTTAAATGATCTTCCTGTGAAACCAAGACTTGGTTGTAACCTGAGAACCCATCTAGTAGAGAGAAGATCTCTGAGCTAGGCATAGTCTGCAAGAGTTGTTCCATCGGTGGGATTGGGTAATTGTATTTTTCTAAAGATCTGTGGAGGTTCCTAAAATCTACGCATAGGCGGATTTCTCCCGACTTTTTCCTCATTGGAACAAGATTCACTACCCAGGCGGAATGTATAACCTGGAAAATGATCTTGGAATATAAAATCTTCTTTAATTCCTGATACATGAGAGGTTCCAGGGATGGGTGATACTTTCTGAGATTTTGTTGGAAAGGTTTCACTTCGGGTTTTAACAGGATGATGTGTTGAATGATGTGGGTATCATATGCTTTCAAATCCCTATAGGACCACATAAAGATATCCTATTTTTGTCTAAATAATTTGAGGTAATATTTCCTCTCTTCCTTAGATATAGTATTTCCAAGATTCACATTCTTCGGTTTTTCTAGGGTCCCAATATTTATAGTTTCATGCAGGGGACAAGAGCTACCAATATTTGCGTTCTTAGGTCCCTTAAATCACTCTTTTAGATCAAACAGATTTTCTAGATTAGATATCCATTTTGGGATTGTGTGAGACTTTGATTTATCCATAGGTTGTCTTGTACGGAGATCAGCTTCTATTGATTTCTCTTGGAATTATTCATCATCAATAGCGATATCTTTGAAATTATCTTGGTTGGTCATGAATTTTATGATCTGTTCATATCCTTCAAAGACTTTCCAATTGGAAATGTTATTGGGTACCGACGGTTTGTAGAGCGGCTCCATAGTGAATCGGGAGGCTTCATAATCCTCTAAAGGCAACATCCTAGAAGTCGTTGTGGCCAAGGAGTCAGCAAGAAAATGTTTCTCTCTAGGGATTGTTGTGATATCAAAAGCTTCAAAGTTCTCTATTAACCTATGCACCTTCTACTAATAGTTCTTTAGGTGAGGAGAATTGCAATGTATAGTATTCCTTACTTGCCTAACAATAATTTCAGAGTCTCTGAAAACTTTTATTTCTTTGACATTCAAATCTATGGATTTGTTTAATCCTTGTACCAGAGCTTCATATTCGGCAGTGTTATTGGTACACTCAAACTCTACCCTATAGGACAAGAAATGATGTTTACTTTTAGGTTCGATGAGGATGCACCCTGCTCCTGACCCTTCTTGCAATTTAGATCCATCGAAATAGAGGGTGAAAAATTGTGAGCGAGAATCATTATTTTCATTTCCCTTATTAGTTCCTTGCTCCCCGACCTCTTGTTCGCAAGCTCTAGCGCAGGGTTTTGATAGAAGAGGGTGTCTCTTGTCGATATTGGTGATTTCTCTTGAAAAATCAATTTGGATTTTTGGGTAAGAGAAACATCGGATAAGAGAGGAGCGAACTTTTCGAAGTTGGAGTTGTAGTAATAATTTCCTAGTATGGGGAAATATGTGGACGAGGGCTCATTAGGGGTCTCTATATCAGTGAATGTATGTTTTAGATATCTCTCCCTATCGATTCTGATCATGTTCTTGTATCCCTTCAGTGGTAGCCAAAGGTGTTCTCAGTCTATCCTGAAGTACCCATTTATCTTTTCAGACCAATCTCGACTTAGTAATAACCCATATGCCTCTGGGATATATACTACAATGATATCAATCACTTGCACAAAAGTGGGGTGTGCCGATATTTTGATCATCACATCTTTGAGTTCTTCTATGACCTTGACCTGGGTCATGTCTAGTTGTATGAAATGCTTATCACTTTTAAGAGGTATGGCATTTAACGTTTTACAAATAGACAAGGGCATAACATTGGAGGATGCTCCACAATCTACCAAATAGTTATAAAGGTTTCTATTGAACATTTCGAACATTGAGAGGAACGGTGGGACAAAAGGATTTTCCTTTCTATCTCCCAAACAGTTGTTCATAATTGGTTTTCCCACCAGATCTTTGGGAGAAAGATTTCTTTCTGGACCATTACCCACCATCATTTTTTCTACTGAATTCAAAGCTTGTAATAGAAAGTTCTTCTGCTAAGGAATTCTGCATATGTCCATAACTGATATATTGTCCTTTATCCTTTTCAAATATTTGACTATGCTGTAATCTACCTTGGGTGATTCCTGGGTATGAATGTGTACAAGATTTTTATCGAGAGTGAAATATGTCTTCGGGTGATCAGGATTTATCTTACTTTTTGAGGCTTGGGTGGTGTTAGTATCTTTTGAGATAGGCAAACCCTTACTATGTGTCTGCATCACCAAAACTTCCATAGGTTGTTCCCAAGATTTGAATAGGTCACTGGAAGGCATGATCAGGTCGAGATCCTATATCAGCATGGTTGTATCTTGTGGTGGGTCAATCTCTTCCTGTCAGCGATATTGATGACCGAGATGTTTGGTTATTCAATTAGGGAGACTTCATCCAGAAACCAATTGGACATGAAATTCATGGCATGTACCCATTGAGGGAAGTCTCTTTCAGAGTATTTTTCTTGATGATAAGTATAGAAAGAATCAGACGCAACATTCTCTAGATCAATGTTTAAGTTGACTGGGGGAGGTTCAATTGCTTTGAAAGGAGGGTTTCTTTTAAAGAAAGGCTTGTAGGGCCTCTAGCCTTGGTTTCCCTCTCCTGTGATTCTTTTCATGTCTATGATCTCATTTGATAATTTCTTAACCATACATTTTAGATCTTCTATATCTCCATTACCATTGTCGGGAGCCTGTTCAACCAGTTTTCCTAGCGATCTAGTCAAAAGGAGTCCTCTCCTGAGAAGGTGTTGGGTTTATTTATTTACTAGAGAGGCCTTGCCTTCTTTACATCCTTTCATATGGAATTCTATTGTCTTGGCCTCTTCAAAATTTTCCACTAGGTTTTTCTTAGTAGCTCTTTTTACAAACATAGAAATAGAAGCCGGGAGAGCATTAGCATAAACCTCGATTTGTAACTCTTGAGTTGGTTTTGCCACGGGCTGGAATTTGTTTAAGATGGTGGTGAATATTTTATTGAAATATTTGACCCTCTATTTCAGACTCATGGTGGTTGCGAACAACTCAGCCATTAGAGCTCTTGTAGTAGTTTCCTCTGCAAATTTATCTAGAAAATGTTTCTGGAACTTGGTCCAACTAGTTATAGATCCTACTAGCAGATTAAAATACCACGTGAAAGCTAAATTTGCAAATGTGTAGGGGAAAAGTATGTATAATACATCTTCATGTTGAACATTCATGAGTGTAATCACAAGTATGAACTTCTTGATGTGATCTTCAGGTAAACCTGAAGTCTTGGGGTCATACTTGAGGAGCAGCTTGTTCGGGTGTCGGGGAAGATTATGTACTCATCCAGGGATGGCCACGGCATCTCCGAAAAACAAAGTTTGGTTGTTCTGAAGTGGGATCTCCCTTTCTTCCTCATGGTTATTATCACCTTCCATATCTTCATAATTTGAGTCAAAATCTTCTTCTTCCAAAAAGTCATTTGGCTCAGAGATGTCGTTGTCTGGCGTTTCCGGTATCATATCAAGAGGTTCTTGGATTTCGGTAATCGTAAAATATATTAAGTCTTCTAAGGAGTGTAAAAAAACTTTGGCAGGAGTGCTAACCACTGGTCTTCTTTGTTGTTTTCTTCAAGGGAGGATGGGAGCTAAGGACAACACACTAATCTATCGGGTGTAGGCTCTAGTGATTCTCTTGAATTGATTCACTTCCTCGTGAGGAAGGGCATAGGGTATTTCAAGGTGAAAAGGTTATTCCTTGGGTTGGGGTGAGTTACCCACTTTGGGAGTACTCAACGTGTGTGGGTTGTCTGTTGAATGGCTAGCCATGCATGTGGGCCATTACAAATCTGTAGGATGTACGAAATGCTATATAAAATATATACTCAACCATTCATTCTTAGGTCCTCCTTCAGTTTGGATGTATCCATGTATATCCCCAAGGAATTTTAGAACCAAATTTCCATAAGCACCGAGTGATGGGATGTCCAAAAAATCCATTTCAGTTTGGATGTATCTATGTAGATCCCCAGGGTATTTCAGAACCAAATTTCATTTAGAGTCTTTGATACCCAACTTGGTGCACAAGGTATGGAAGGTATTGGTGAACTCTAGAAATTCTTGGCCCCTCTCTTTCCATAGTGTGGTCCATCTCATGTATTGGTCCTCATAGTTTCCAACATACTATTCATTTACCACATCCACAAAAAAATCCCAAGTGGGCTCGACCCCATAAATTCTAGACTCCTCTATGGAACTCTACACCCAATAAGTTTCCCACCAATTTTTGACATGGGGGAGATATTTAAGGAGTGTGAAGGTGATCTTTTCTCTGTCGAAAAAAATGTGAACAAAGAAATAACCTTCTAGCACATTTAACCATTTGTCTAGGGCTTCCACATCTATTTGTCCTTCAAATATAGGGATATCAAAATTAACTTGTACCTTGAAAGGCGAGGTGCCTCCAAAGTGGTCTCCTAATGAATATGCGCATGCCATTATCGAAAGACAATGAAGGATGTGGGAAAATTTCTCCATCATTGAATCCCTCTATCGCGTGTGAGCTTTCTCAAGCAACAGATTAATAGAATCTTATGCTCCATCATTTTTCTTTTCTTCCGCCATTGAGAGTTTCTTGGGTGTGTGAGAATGATTTTCCTCAAGAGATATAATCTCGAGACCCAACTTGCTATACTCAGACATCGTCAGGGACATACACTGAAAATGATCAAGAGTAGCCTGCTCTGATACCACTGATCCAGATTATTTTTGGCACGAAATGAGAGTGGAGATATAACATAGAAAAATACAGAGATATTGAAAGAGAAATAGTAATATAACAAATATATATCGGAAATATAACTAGAGGCAAAGATATACAGTAATACATGATTTCTATTAATGAAATAAATGTATAGAGAGTGTAAAAATACAGAGTGAAAGACTCGCTAGAATGGTGGCAACTTATCTCTAAGAAGAGATGTGACAACTACTCGCATTCGCAAGAAGATGATTTTTAGAATGAGGCTCTAAGGGCCTTTTTAACATAAGGAAAATCCAAAACCCTAACCCCCGAAGATGAAAAGACAAAAGGTTTGTGGGCCCCGATGGGGGTATTTCATAGACCAACTTCCCAGGGGCGTAACTTTTGCATACGATCTTCGTTTGGGGCACTCCATACACTATTAGAAAGATCAATCTGAGGAATACAACTTTCGTGTGAGAAACATGGAAAATTGTTTGATGTTGCTCCTCGTGTTCCCAAAAAACGTCAATTAGGGCCTCAAAACGACTTCGGAAGTTTAGGACCTGAAAACTGCTAAAAATAGTAAATTACCAAAATTCCCAGAAAACTATTTTGAGCTAGTTGGAAAAGGTGGGTGGCCACCAATATCCACCTGGATCATCAAGACTTCAGATGAGGGAATTTTTGTATACTGGTGGTCTGTTAAGAACCAAATATCAATATAGCATAGAAAAACCTCAGAATAAGTACTCAACGCCTTGAAAAAGATATAATTTCAGATAATAAGCCTCTTCGAGGGGGAAACCTCCTTGTACCCCACATAAATGTTCAAGTACAAGATGATTCAAAATGAAAATGTCTCCTTGGTATATATAGGAGACTATGAGTCATAATTACAACTAATGGAATAAATCCAACATAAATAAAATAACATTACTAATGTAATATGCCCCAGTTAAGGGGTAGTGAGCCAATATTAGGGCTTAACATGCCCCTCCCCTTGAGACAAGTGTTGTCCGCAATGCTTGAGTAACTCTGGATGCTTCTGTATAAAAGA
>JZKD02S1666624.1:460256-475371 GCA_000966675.3 Picea glauca
GCAACAAGAAGACCAAACAACATATACATCCTAGACATGAAGAAGAGAGAGAATACATAAGCCACACAAAAGGATTCCAAGGAAGAAAAAGTCCCAAAGACCAAAAATAAGGATGAAGTATTATTCAGTGCCACATGTTCAAGGGGAGCAGCCCCAAAGAAGAGAGTTACCTTTTGCCATTAAACTCAGGGGGATAAATCCCTACCCTTTTCCATTTATGTCAAATGGGGAGAGAAATTGGGATCGTGATGATAGGGGGAGCATGAGTGTTGCCATCAATGACAAAGGGGGAGATTGTTGAAAGATTGGTTGTTGTCATTGATGTCAACCCTAGTCATGGGTTTTGGACCGCAAGATTGATGAAGGTATTTGGACATGAAAGACAATGCACATGCAGATACAACACCCATGGATGGATAGTATACATCATGTTGTTTATGGTGGTATGTGGCACGTCACGTGGATCCTCATGGTTGAGGAGAAATGAATTTTTGAAGATGATAAAGTGAATTGAAGAAGGAAGTACATGTAGGCCCTGAAGATAATTAAAGAAAATAATTACAAACTAAGAAAGTGTCAGGTTGGCCCTTTAATTTGATATAAAAGTTTAATTTCAGAGGAAATCAGAAGTAAAGAAGGTCGGATTTGAAGGGAGGATGAAGTCTTTTGGTGATGTGTTCTAAGGTATGTTATTTTCAGGTCATCTTACCATTTTCGTTATAAATTTTTTTATAGAATAATTCAAATGGTTAAATTGATATGGTATTGAGAATACATATCAAGGTACCTGTGGTAAAATTTTTAGCTCTTGATTTTCTACAATTATGGAGATACACTCTGAGGAAGATAGGGGTTTTGACCAGTCCTGAAGCTAGTCAATAAACAATTGTTTCGAGTAAAACAATCATAACTTATTCATATAGAATCCAAATTAAGTTGGAAAGATTGTATTATAAATAGTACGGACTTTAATTTCTTGTGTGCGAGTTTCAGAATCTGATATTAAATATTGAGAGTGGGGCATGTTGTACAAGTTCAGTTTCCTGAATAAACCAAAATTGAACAAGGTCTACTATTCTCTCTATAACTTCTTTTTGGGGAGGATTCAAGGAGTGAAACTTGGAGAAGTTTCAGAGAATAAATTGAGTAATATTATCTATAGGATCAGATTATTTCAGTAATTTAAGAATTGCATAATTTGAAGAAGTCTCATGAAGCATTATCAAGTTCTATGTGATGGTTGGTTGATGGTGATGATTTAATGTAAAGTTTTATTATCTCTCATATATTCTTGGGTGGAAGGAAGGGGAAAGGATGGAGAGTTAAACTCTCTCTTTATATTGGAGGATTGTATCTTCCTCTTGGAGTTCTATCCCTCCCTTTACATTTGGAAGTTGTAGCTACCTTTGGAAGTCATTACTTCCCTTGAACAATAACTATTGATTATTTCTCATATATTGTGCATGGTGTACTATGGTGTATTGGTGTAACTCTTATACTATTGTTCATTTCTCATTGGATATAATTGAATGGTTTAAGTATAAGTTGAAAAAGGATTTAAATTGTACTTGATACTGATTCACCCCCCTCTTAGTATCAACAGTTATTTGTACAGGTTTGGTGCATGGTTGATGCACTTGTTGATGGTGCAGGTTGAGGTACAGGTTGATGCATGGTACATGTTGGTTTAGGTTATTGGTAGAGGTTGTTTGGAAAAGGTTGATTTGTACAATTTGTTATAGGTTATTGGTACCGGTTGACAGTGACAGGTTGACAGTGGTAGTGGTTGATTCAGTGATAGTGATAGGTTATCTACATTTGGCATTTATATTTCAGGGCAGTTGGATGGGGCAAGGACATGTGGTTATAGCCACCTTTCGGTTGTAGCTGGAGAACATAGGGGGTTTTAGCCTCCTTCTAGTTGTAACCAAAGAATTGGGGATTTGGATCTTCCCTTAGGTTGTAGTCTGAGAAACTAAGGGGTTGGAGCCTCCTTCCAGTTGTAGCTGGAAAACAAAGGAAATTGGCACTTCCAATAAATATAATTCTTAAATACATATAAGAAAAATCATTATGTGGTTTTCTCCCGCTTTGGGTTTCCACGTAAAACACTGGTGTACTGTGTATGTCTCTGATTTCTCATTTGTTCATTGTTTATTTACTCTGCAACTATTGGATGACAATGCTACGTTTATACAACACTTTCATTTTATGGTGAAAAATGATTAAATTTCCCTATTATTGATTCACCCCCCCTCTCAGTAATCCAACAATTGGTATCAGAGTCCATTCCTTCAGGAAATAGTTTAACCACTGGAAGGGAATCATGGATTATTATGAGAATGGAGTACCAATGTTTAATGGTCAGAATAGTTTAAAGTATGAGATGTGGAGAAGAAAGATGCAAGTATTTTTACAGGCACATGGACATTATATTTGGATATCAATTGTTATAGGATATGATAGTTCAAAAATGGAAAAGACTGCAGCGAAGAAGGAATTGAAGAAGAATAACAAAATAGCAATGGATTTCATCTGGGAAGGATTACCTACTCTGGTAAGAGAAAAGGTTGGTAAATTTTCATCATCCAAAGAACTTTGGTATAAGTTACACGACATATATTCTTCACCCATCACAGATTCAGAAAATGCCAAAGAAGATGAAAATACAGATCAAGAAGAATTATGTTTACCATGTCAACTAGATTCAGATGATGAAGAGTACATAATCACCAAAGGTGTGTTGTTTTTCGTTCATTGTGAAAAATGCAAACATCTTGAAATAGAATGCCATGATGGAAATGAGATAGAAAAACTAATTGAAAAGGAAGACAATTATGAAGCAGAATTGATTAGTGCTTTAGATGAACTAAGATAAGAAAACAAGTCACCTAAGAAAGAATTGATGAAACAAAAGGAAAGTGTTCACATTTTTTAAGAATCCAAAAAGGTCATCGAGAACTTAAGAACTCAGTTAGAAGAAGCCAGAAAGATCGAAGAAAATATTGAATATCAAAAGGAGTATTTGGAAGCCAACATAGAAGAACAGAAGGAAGAAGCAGAAATGAGAGAGAATATATTGACAGATCATTTTAAGGAAAGAACTAACGATCTAAACCATCTTGAGGGAGATTTTGGTCAAGAAAATAAATGACTTGAAGAAGAAATGATCAGATTAAAAATTCAACTTGAAGAAGTGAAAAGAACAGAAGAAGTCGTGAAGTCTCAGATAATGAAGAAAGAAGAAGAGGTTGAGAAGATTGAAGAAGAAGTTGTCACATTGAGAAGTAAAATCGTCGAGCTCAAAAGGAATTTTGAAGAGACAGAAACACCCACATCATTTATAGAGAATGAAGAGAAGYWCTCTAGGTTGCTAGAAAAGAAGAATGAAGAAAATAGAAAGAGTTATGCAWAAGTACTCAAAGGAAGGAATCATGGTCAACCAGAATCTAAGAAAACTATTGAAGATACATCTTCAAGAAGACCATCCATGTTCATGACACAAAGAAGCTTCAATCATTATCATGATTAGTCAAGGTAAAAATTTAGAAGGACTACGGCACAAAGAAGATCATTCACTCCTAGGTATGCAAATTTATTTTACAGTCATTATTTTTATTGTACTAACTTTGGACATAAGGTTGTAGATTCTATGGATTATAAAACAAATGTTCAAGCAATAAATGCCTATGTGGCTCCACGTAACATTGAATGTTACAAATGTCATAACTATGGACACATAGCTAGTTATTGTAGAATCATGATCGATACTTCCATGAAAGAGAAAACTGATATTGGATGTAATAAAGTATGGATAAGAAAATATGAAGAATGGGTGAACAAATACCAAGTCCCAGAGATCGCAAGATTGGAAATAAAATGATATGAAGAAAATTCTACAGAGAAAAAGAAAGATGTTATATACAGAAAGGTTTGGAAAACAACTGAAAGAAAATAAGGACATGTAAATAAGGAACGGGCTCAAGAAATTGTAATTTCAAGAATTGTAGTGAAAGATGAATCCACGAATATAAAGAAAGAATTTAGAGCTCAGAGAGATGATGAATCTACCAATGAAGATGATGATGAATACACATCAGAGCAGGAATTGTTCTGATCCATCTAGCTTAGAGACTCCTAGGTAATATGAATATTAGATAGGGGGAGTCTATGTCATAGTTGTGATAGACCAAATAACCATCCTTCGAGCATCTTGTAGAGTTTGAATAGACAGATCCAGAGTAGTCAGTTAAAAAAATTACAATAATTTGTAGTAGTGAATATTTCAAGATAGTACAGTGATAAATGGATCAACATTATGGACAGTGTGGAGTAAAGTCTTGGACAATATGGACATAGATGGATTCATAAGAACACTTAGCAGGTTTGGACAGATATATGGCAATGGACGAGAGCATGGATTCATAGACTGGTTCAAAGAGTGGTTCAGAGACAAAGGAACATTATCATAATGGATGATAATTACATAAGAAATGGCTCGAACTATGATAACAGATTCAAAATTGACATATATTTTGTGGACACATGCAATCCATACAACATTTCACATTCAAAATAGAGTAATTCTCAGAAACAACAATGACAAAACTTCCTATGAGCTATGGAAAAGAAGACCAACAAATGTGAAGCAGTTCATCGTATTTGGAAGAAAATGCTACATCAAAAGAGAAGATGGAAGAATGGGAAAGTTTGACTCTTGTGTGGACAAAGGAGTACTTGTTGGTTACTCAAGTACAATGAAATCATACAAGTGTTACAATCTGAGGTTGAAAAAGGTTGTGGAAATCATCAATGTAACAATTGATGAAACATGTGAACAATAATTAAAGGAAGAAGAAAATGAATCAATGGAACAACTTTAAGAAGAAGAAGCATAAGATGAAGAAGTCTACATCAAACAACCAGAAGGATTTTAGTTTTCAGAGAACACAAATTACATATAAAAATTGAAGAAGGCCTTGTATGGTCTAAAATAGGCTCCTAGAGCATGGTACTCTAGACTGGATAAATATCTACAGTAGGCAGGGTTCAGAAAATGAAGTGCAAACAACAACCTCTACATCAAGAATGAATTTGAAATGTCATTACTGAAAGAACTATCCTTCTTTATGGGTATTCATATACATCAAAACATCCAAGGAATTTTTATTTCTCAAACTAAGTATATCAAAGAACAACTAAATAGGTTCGGAATGGAAGATTGCAAACCAGTTACCACTCTTATGCAAACCAATTTAAATTTAAACAAATATGATGATTCAAAGTCTACAGACCAGAGTAATATAGGTCAATGATTGGTATTTTACTATATGTGAAAGTGTCCAAACCAAATGTAATGCAGGAAGATGGACAAGTGTCACAATTTCAAGCAGCAACAAAGGAATCACATGTCTTAGCAGTGAAGAGGATTTTCAGATATCTCAAAGGAACAAATGCTTTTGGATTATGGTATCCAAAAGGAAAGGATCTATCACTTTTTCCTACACAAATGTAGATTGGGTAGGTTGCATTGATGAACGACGAAGCACCAGTGGAGAAATGTTCTACTTGGGTGAGAGTTTAGTATCTTGGCTAAGAAAGAAACAATCATCAATATCTTTATCTACAGTCAAAGTAGAGTATATCGTAGTAGCAGGATGTTGTACACATGTTCTATGGATGAAACAAACTCTGACATATATACAAGTTGAGTATGATGAGCCCATTCCAATCTATTATGATAATACAAGCACCATCAGTATCTCAAATAACCCTGTGATGCACTCCAAGACTAAGAACATTCCAATCAAGTATCACTTTTTGTGGGAATAGGTTGCAAAGAATAACATCAGAGTAGAATATGTGGCGACAAAAGAACAAGAGGCAGAGATATTTACTAAACTGCTTCCATAGGAAGCCTTTGAGTATCTTCTCCAAAGACTCGGAGTTATTTCTACTCCAAAATGAATGCTTTTGAATTCTTATCTTATATGTCTTATATTTACATGAGGAAGCACCATAAAGAGGCAAATTCAAGTTAGGAGATCAGTTTTAGGAAGATTTCAGTTAGGGGGAGTATCCCCAAGGACAGTTTAGTTAGGGGGAGTAGCCCCATATGGAAAGATACCTTTACCATTGATGAAAAAGGGGGAGAGAATTATCAGATATAGAGCACAAAGGCATGGTTCCAGGGGAAGCGATGGTCATAGGAAGAACATGAGTGATATTAATTCAATATTGCATGACATGATTTCAGTATTACATCAGAGTGTTGTTATAAATTCCAAATAGGGATATTATTTATTAATTGGGTTGGTTGTCATTAATGTCAACCCTTGAATAAAGCCTGGTAGTGAATTCTGGTAGCACAAAGGTTTGGGTAATGGACCCCATTTTTTTTTATGGATGATTGTATGTGTTTTAATTTATTTCTAGGTAAACCTATTCTAGATGGATAGTACATGTCATGTCATTTCCGGTGGTATGTGGAACGTCACATAACTCCTCACGGTTAGAGAGTTATGGTCATGTGAAGTTGGAGAACCCTCATGAGTCATCTAGAAGCCCCAAAAGGTCAAACTAGTCAAAGCGGTTGCAAAAAAGAAATTATTTAAATAATAAAGTGAAGTGATGAGTGTATTATAATTCAAAGTCACTAGTACATATTGTAAAAATTATGGTGTTTTATTTGCGGCGTTATGGACAAAATTGTCCATATTGTCACAAAATAGAGGAAATTTAAAAAAAAAAAAATTCATATTGCCCGATAACATTGGTCTTGCCATGTTGACGTCTCTCTTGCCATGTTAATGTCTCTCTTGCCACATTTTCTACTAGAACGTCTCTCTTGCAACGTTTGTGACATAGACATCATTCTTGCCACATTTGTGAATATTGATTATCATTCTTTCCATAGACGTTAACATCGTTCTTGCCACAACATATAGTCATTTATATGTTGTAACAATGAATTATCTATAGTAGATACATTAGATTCTCAGTGTTTCCCAAACTAGCTAAGTTAGGAACATTACATCATCTTATTGTAGGTTATCCACAGTTTGGGAGGAGGAGCGATTTGGCTAAGAGGCTCTTGGATTTGTTCTAACGGGGGCGATTTACCTTTCTCTGCAGGGTCATGGAACTAGGAGGTTGGCTGGGATTTATTGAGGGTTGAACCCTCTCTTTGATGAGTTGTGAGACCATTGTGAGGGATCCGTGAAGTTTGGAGCAGGCCGCGTGGCCCTTGAGTAGGATGCATGGGATAGAGGAGGGCCACGGGACCCTTATTTTTGAGCAGACAGGGTTTGAGAGGGTCGTAGGCCCATCTGGTTGAAGTCGTGGGGTTTGGTGAGGACCGTGAGTCCATTTGCCAAGTCATGAGGGTAAGAAGGAAGGTCATGGGGCCTCTTTCAGATTCATGGAGGCTTTGGAGGAGGGATTCAGCTCTGTTCTGTGCATTTGGAGGATCAAAGGAGGCTTGGGGAGCTTGGAGCATCTCAGAAACACTTGTTGGGGAGACAGTGGAATTATCCAGGTTTTGTTTGAGTTTTGTGGTATTTTTGTTGATGTATTAAAACTGTTGTAGCAACCAATAGTTGTTTATTTTTGTTGAGTATCAGATTCCATGCATAAAAAAATGCTAAAGTTGTCTCTTCAGTCTTATGTGTAATTCGATGGTATGCAATATGTTTGATGAAATGCCCACCAGAAAAATACATGCAAATTGTTTGTAGAAAGCACTCAATCAGCATAATAACATATGTAATGCAAAAGATTTGACAAAGGCATACAACCAGAACAATAAAATTGACATCAAACACAATATCCTAGCACAACTCTATTGGGGGATATTATATAGTTGGCAGAGTCTCAAGCTACTATAGAATTTAGACAATGGAATTACAGAATCGACCACAAAATCTAAACCTTACAAGCAATTGATTTGACGTATTTAGACATAATTAAAAAAAACACAAATCTTTGTCTTTGGACATTTGAAAAGGAAAATAGAAGCATTACACTTTGCTGACTGACGAGATGGCATTGGTCACCCCACTTTGCATTGCTATCAAAATTGTGCATAGTTAACAACATACACACCTTTTATAATAAAGCAAGATCTAAACATGCAATAATTCCATTTTAATTTAATCTATAAATCTCACTCCCAGAGTAAATTTTGCACAAATATATCAATCCATCAATCTCTTTACTCAAACGTTGTCACTTCCTCCTCCTTATTTTCCCAGATTTCTGTTTCTCAGAAAAATACATCTAATCAAGAATTTACTACGATTACAGTGTATTGTACCTAGACAAAGGATGAACCACCAGGATCACGCATATCACAGATCCAACATACAGTATGAGAATGAGTGTATCCTCACCTCGTATAATATAGTAGAGGTTAAGATTTACCTCACTCTTCTCAAACCCCATCTGAAGCAATTAAGCGTCTATCCTCGAATACCAAGCTCTTGGAGCTTGCTTCAAACCATAAAGTGCCTTTCTCAAAAGACACACATGGGACTCTCTCTCCGACACCTCAAACCCCTATGGTTGTTCTATGTACACCTCCTCCTCTATAAAGCCATTCAGAAAAGAAGTCTTTACATCCATTTGATGTATCCTCCAACCCATCTCTGTTGCAATGTCAATAATGCTCTGGATATAAGTGTATCTCGCAACTGGGGTGAACGTCTCATCATAGTCGGCTCCCTCTATTTGAGAGAATTTTTAACTTGTTCATGCATTTCACTTGTATAGGGTTCGGCATGAAGCACCCTTGGTCCCTTCACATTTCTATGGATGAGGTCAAACAAGGTGGTCTTGTCCTCACTCTCTTTGGGCTAGCCCAGGTTACAATTATGTAACCTCTTGCATGTTGGCCACATTGCTTCCTCTTTCTTTCTTTCCTTTCCCTTTCTCCTTTTTTTGTCATCCTTAAGCCTTATTGTGCATGTGGGTCCCTCCACGTGGAAATATTTGACTAGGTGGTGGGTCATCCCCTTTAGGTTAATTGCTAAACAATTTTGTGGTGGGTGCTTTCCCCATCGCTGATCATGAAATCAATGAACGACTCAGATCGGTGTGGGTTCGAAGGGAACCTTTCCTCACCTGCACAACACCTACCATTGTTAACCTTCCAACCATTCCTCTCTCAGATGAACTCCAGTTGTTGATTTGGATTACGATCAGGGGTCTGGATTGCTACGGGTTTGGAAGGGATTCATCTATGCTGGTGCAGGTTTATAACCTTTACAAGTTACCAGTCATGGTATGCCATCTGTAATCCTCCTTACAGCCTCTTTTCCATAAAGACAAGATCATGTATAGGTGTTTCTATGGATCTTGACCTTTCCATGGGCATTCTATATTCGATTTGAACTCTTCCTTCAACTCCATGTCTGCGCAATAACCCATGGTTATTTCGGACTCTGGTTTCCATCCACCATCAATGCAATCAAGATTCCCATGCAACAGTGGATTTTGTAGGGTTTTCATGCAGACTGACAAGACCAATGCTTGCATGGCCAAAAATTCATATCTCTCCACTTTTATAATCAACCCATGTCCAAACACTTAGTTTGCAACTGCAAGTGCAAATTCCATTATGAACCTTCCAATTTAGTGCACAACCTCAAATTCCATTATGAACATTCCAATTTTCTGCCCATTATGGCTGAGTGTTGTAATCTGTGCTTTGATACTGCTTTGTGGTGTGCTCAACATCATCTATAGTCATGTTGAGGGGATGGTGTACTTAAGGAACACCAATTACACCACTGACATAGAACAAAATCAATGCAATTGGTGAGAATTAATTCAACTATGAATGCATAAAATGAAATTCAATGCCTATGAAATGCATTGCCCATTATATTTACATAGATATACAAACAAATTAACAATCCTTCAATGCATTATAGCATGTTTCATAAGCATATTAATCTTGTCCAATTAGTCATTTCCATCAAAGAACTCGTAACATAAATAGATAACAGATGAAGCAACAACAACAACATGAATAATACTTATCTGGAAGTCACCACCTACTGGCTACAAGTGGAGGTTTTTCCACCCAACTGTAGGCACTCTATCCTAGAGGTCATCCCCTAGCTCTAGGGCTCTGAGACCACAAAGGAAAATTCCCACTAGTTGGTGCTAATCTCTCATTCAACCCAACCCAGAGATCTCAGATACAGAATTAACAATGTAGTTTTCATACATGATCAATGTTGGTTGTGTTCATACATCTTCTGATGGACTTGTAATGTCTGCAGGATCTTGTGCCAAAGTGATGCAATTTGAAGAGAATACAATATGCAGCCACTGATTAGACCTGGTTATCTATAACTCTTTTGTGTTCTTTGTAGCAATTGACTGCCAAATTTTGAACTCTTTTTGATTTCCCTTACCGAGTTTGCAATGATTGTCTAAACTTATTGTCATTTGGACACATTGAAGTCAGCCAACTATTTTAGGTGGATGGATTCTAGCTAGACATGTTTTGAATGATCTGCAGCCCAAGATTGAACCCGAATTGACAGGTTTGGCCAAATGTACAACATGAGCTGGAATCCATGTTGACAGTATCATCTGACCTACAGCTTTCCTCAAATTATCTATACAATTTTATGCATTTGAAAACCCAAGCAGGAAGCCAACTTAAGGCATTTGTTGATGTTGTACTTGAGATTGATGTGTGTCTGTGATGAGCTCACTAACTTAATCAAAACCATGAGGACATCAAAAGTTACAAAGGGTGCCCAAATTTTGGGTAACATGTGGTAAATCATCCCCCAGTATTATGCAGAGATCCCAAACAATACTTTGATTGGAAAATGGAATCAAGATAAAAACTGTGAAGGAAAACTATAAAGGAAGAAAAAAAAAAATTGAACCAAATCCAAAACGTGCCTACACTTAATTGCACATTTCACCTTTCAGTGTTAGGAAAAGACATATTTCCAGTGCAACCTCTCCTTGAGCAAATCCAAAAACTTGTCTCTCTAAGTTTGTATTTTCTTTATTTATATTCCCTACATGTTGCTCTTTCTGCGAGGCCACTCCTTTGTTCTGAAAGTAAAAGAAGGGTTTCCATGATTGAATAAGGATTTGTGGAATATCAAGCTTGTGACAATCTTATATTCCCATGCCCATAGTTGGATGTGACCATCACATTCAATAACATGGTTACTTCTACCATTATCTAATGTTGTATTATTTTCTTTATATCCCTTTTCAAGCCCTTCAATTTTGAACAGTGGGTGGAGTTGATTATTATCATCGATGCCTTATGAGTATGCAACATCATAGGGAACAAGACGTCCAAACATTTCTTCTACTAGATTCCCCATCTGTCAGTTATGGATTATGGGGGAACACAGATGTTGAAGTAGCCATGAAATTTATCAGTTGAATTTTCTCGCAATGAGTGGCTTTTAAACCCAATCTTAGAATTTCCCAAATGTCTACCCTTTCTTTTGATTTGTTGCCATTGTTATGTGTAGTGTTATTTTATGTTTCTAGCTGCTCATTGATTTCAGTTGCGGGTTCATATTTCTAAGTCTGAATATGCTAGAATACAATTTGTTGCCTCAGTGGTGAGAGTTGTTCCTAATTCATTTCCTCTAGTTGGAATGTTCAAAGTATAAGCATGGCCATATTTAATTACCATAGTACATCATTTGACAAGTTGTGTTAATCCTTTCTTTGACAAGGCTCGATCCTAAACCATACACTCCACTAATTCTGAACATTGAACTTCTAGTTTCAACGCCTGAGTTTTCTCACAACTAGAAGTTGTAAAAGTGCCCTGAGAAAGCATGAAGAACAAGATTGTTGATGTTGAAAATTGGGTGATGAATGCTATCCCCATATCTTTCCAGCCTGTCATACATATATTTGGTAGGGTCAAGTACCATTGGAGCTCCTGGTCTCAAATATTCTATAATAATATTGCTACGTTTTTTGCCTCCATATTATAAATATTGCAAACTGTAGAAAATGCCGAAAAATATTCTTGGGGTGAAACTGAATTGTCACCAATAAAAATGGGCAATACTCCATTAGGGATGATATTGCATGATCCCTATTGTCCCAACTAAGTCTGAGTGACTTATATGATCCCTATGGTCCCAACTAAGTCCAATGGTCTAGCTTTTCTCCACAGCTTCTGAGCTATCCTTATAATTGGAAAAATGGGAGATGTGTGAAGTGTACTTATAAGTTTAAAGAATTGGCCATGAGAAGAGGTGGTTGCACTTGCAACTAAAAAACTTGAAAATT
Organism: Picea glauca; assembly: GCA_000966675.3. Taxonomy (NCBI): domain Eukaryota; kingdom Viridiplantae; phylum Streptophyta; class Pinopsida; order Pinales; family Pinaceae; genus Picea; species Picea glauca. The sequence goes on from JZKD02S1666624.1 coordinate 472,551, forward strand.
GTCACAATTCAAACTTAGTCAGCACCTCCCCATTGGAGTCCCCAATTTCTATTGACATTCATTTTGTGCACATAATTTAAAGTATGTAACTCCAGCTCAAGGTGCACAAAAAGAGACTAGCAAATGAGGGAAAACTTCAAGCATTTTCCTTTGCTTGATGGAGCAGTTTCTTGATCTATCTGAATGTTTATAAACTTATTCCCTTAGGGTAAGAATATTGTGCACTTTATTTTAAATTGGAAAGACTACTCATATAAAATTATAAATAACAACCACCATACAAGGAAGAAATAGATTGCAGAAATGAAAAAGATTCAAATTAAATAAAATACAAATGAAACATAAGGGCAACAAAGATCTCGCTATCAAGGAACTACTCTCAAAGGCAAGTCAACCAGGAAATATGAGAACCTTCTTTGTATTAAATTTTGAGAAGAACAAAGTACATCCTCGTACTCTTATGTTGAGATATTTCAGAAAACGTGAAGAAAATGTATTAAACTCAAAGTCTCCGAGTCTAATGTCAAGCTTAAAATTCCCCCTATGCGCTACCATTATGGCCTTCAAGTTCAATTTTCTTGAGATGTAGATTTAAGGAATAGGTAAAGGGAGAACTAGTCAAGAATATCATGAAAGAAAGTGAACTAAGATAAAAAAAGGGATGGAAGAAACAAAAGACACCAAATCCAAAAGGAACATCGAATGACCTATGATGTGGTAGGATGATGGTTCATTGTTGATGGAGCTCCTCCATTTATAATTGATTCTTGATATTCTTGTTGCAATCAAATCAACATCTCCTCGGTGTGCTCACACATGGCTAAGATAGTTGAGGTTCCTCTAAAAGCTTATAATTCTTCAGTTTTCAATGGTAATTGTCCCTACACAATGGGCCTGATCTTTTCAACTTCATGATTATTGGTGGGGTAACCCATTAATCGACAAGTGGGATGCTAGAGCTTCCAAGAATGGTTGTGAGGCATGGCAATTGGGGTCATTAGTAGTTGTGGATGGTTATAACTATATTACCCTTGCCTTTCACTTGCTGTAATTTTATAAATTTCGTTCATGCTTTTGATAAGTAACATAACCCAAGGGATCCAACATTTCATTACAAAACATTGCTTTATATAATCTTTATAAAATATCCCTAGAGGCTTAGATCCATATTTACTTTATTTTGTGGTCCTCGATATCTTCAGGGATCAAGGAAGGGGAAGGTTTTCTTTCCAACACTCTGACAATTGATGGCCCAAAGTGGGACCTATTTCAAGGTCCAAGTATTTCAGAGTCAAGGAGGAACTTTTCTCCACCCTATCCTCAAAAAATGGGACCCATTTCAGTTTTGGGTCAAGTATAAGGTTTGCTCCTCCCTATCCAGGATGTCGATGGCTTGAAATGGGACCCAATTTAGGGTCAAGGGAAAGATCTACTTGGCCTTTCTTTCAACCCCAAAATCCTAAATTGGGACCCATTTCAAGGTCTTGGTTGGTGATGTGTCTGGTGAACATTCAAATCATAAACGCCCACTCCTCGAGTAAAAAGATTCCAACTTGCCATACAAGAGAAGTTGTTTCCAACCATAATCTCATCTTGAAAATATGAATAGCATAACTAGAATTGCAAAGAAAGCATTCATGAAAGCCCATACTAGAGATGGCCAATGCCTGGCCCTACATATACCCCAACTGTAGGCATCGTCACCACCAATGAAACATGTGAGACTAAGCGGCACAGGGAATTAATCACCTATTTAGATATTACAGTCCCAACATTCTTCTTCTAAGCTTGTGAAACAATTGAAGATCTTGTTTTAATGTAGCTACTACTACAGAAGGCCACTGCTCAAGATTTTGCTATGAATTATTAATGCATGGTTGAATTCTTATGACCATACAACCCAAACGACCATATATTTAGTTGTCATGTACATCTATCTTGAGATCTTTCTTCAAATAACACCCCAAGAAGATATGGGGCTTGTATATCTCCAAAGGTAAAAGTAAATAAAGCGAACAATGGCACAGTTATGAGGCTACTATCCATACCACTATGTATCATTAGTTTGTTGACAAGAAACTTCTTGACTGATAATTATAAGGCTGCTTCATACAACAAAGTTGCACTGTAACCAAATGATGTCGTGTTTTCCATTGTGCACATACAAGAATATGAATAAATCAAGTAAGTTTCCTGAAACACATTTTAGTAATAGTTTCCCCATTTCCAACATAAATTATGGACAATTTCTTCCCAAGTAGGGAGGACATGATCAACAGTTTATATATTTTTCTTATTAAACTTAGTAATAAAAAGTTGAGGCGTTGTGTGAGATACTTGGTTTTTTTGTCACATTCAAAGAAAAGATGATCATATCTAAGATGAGAGGCCACGACCTACTCAAGGAGGCCCGATCTGACAAAGAGGGGCCACTGCCCACTCAAGGGAGGCCTGATCTGCTAATGGAGTTTTTGGAGGCCTGATCTGCTAGGTGCATGCAACCCTCTACTTGAAAAGAAGATAAATATATGGGGTGAAATGTTGTGAATAGACAATCTCCCAACTAGGTATAGAATAATCTCCATTAGGGCAGGGAACCATGTTATGCAATGCATCTTCTGCAAATCCTTATTGATTTGATACCCTATCTACCTACAATGAAAGAGATATGGGACAAGAAGTACACCAAGGTGTGGCTAGGTAATCGGTCAACACACCCACATGCATGCATCACTTCAATATACATTCATACATAATATATACATACATGCATAGGCCATGGTAGTTTATGCGATACATCTTCTGCGGATGTTTATTGATT
>JZKD02S1666624.1:518241-539593 GCA_000966675.3 Picea glauca
ATATGAGGGTGAGGGTGAGGGCGAGGGCGAGGGCGAGGGCGAGGGTGGGGATGGGGGGAATATTAGAGAAAATGTAAGGGGTGGGGATGGAGATGGAGGAAATATTAGAGAAAATGTAATATGAGGGTGACGGTGGTACGAATATTAAAGAAAATGTAATATGAGGGTGAGGTTGAGGGTGAGGGTGGGGTGAGGGCGGGTATGGGAGAAATATTAGAGAAAATGTGATAGGGTGAGGGTGAGGGTGGGGGAGAGGGGTAGGGGAAATATTAGAGAAAATGTATTACATTTTCTCTAATATTTCCTCCACCCCCACCTTGTACATTTTCTCTAATATTTACCTCACCCCCACCCTCACCCTCATATTTCTAAATGTATAAATGTTATAAGTTTTGGCTCTTTCGAAGGGATATTATCTCTTTAATTTTGCTAGAAATATATGAGGGTCAGGGTGAGGGTTAGGGCGAGAGTGGAGGAAATATTAGAGAAAATGTATTATGAGGGTCCCTCATAATACATTTTTTTTAATATTTCCCCTCATAATACATTTTCTCTAATATTTCCCTACCCCCCACCATCGCCCTCATAATACATTTTCTCTAATATTTCCCTCACCCCACCCTCACCCTCATCCTCACCCTCACCCTCATAATACATTTTCTCTAATATTTCCCTCACCCCCACCCTCATATATGAGGGTGGGGGTGCAGGAAATATTAGATTGTGAGAAATGGTTGAATCTAGAAATTTGAATGGAAGTCTATATAATCCTAATGTCTTAGATATTTTTTAGCAAGCTCAACCTATTTATGCATTCAAAAATGCAATTTAAACACCAGAAAATTACCAAATTTAGAGTATCTAATTCTGACTAAAAATGGAAAAACAAAGTTTAGATAACACCTCTCCTTTCATAATTCATTCACTGTTCCATGTAAGCTCATTTCAATTCCATGTAATTTAAATTCTTGATGAATGTTATCAAAAATATTCTGTGTTTTATATTTACATAGAATTTTTTAGGAATTTTCTTAATTTAATAAAAAACAATTAGTAAAATTTATGATGATGATGATGATTAACGTCCGATTACTTGTGATTATTTAGAATTTTGTTTCTGTGCTCGAAAAGAATTAAGAGAACATTTCCAAGATCACCATAGTTTTGTTGAGTTAAGAGGTTAGGAAGGTTGGTAGTGTGACAAATATTTTGAAAATGAGATCTAATCTGAGTATAGGTTGGACAATCTAAGAGAAAGTTATTTTCATCTTCAACCTTCTTAGTGTCACAAATGTGACACACTCTTTCATCCCATGGAATTTTAGGAATTGACCAATGCCCAATTTCACAATGGAGTTTGTGAGAATTTGTTCTTATCTTAGCAATGCATATTTTTTTCTTTACACTTGTCAAAATAAATAGATAATTTTGATCTTCTAGATTACGGTTGATTATAACTCATTGTTAATTTGCATTGAGATTCATGATTATTAATTGTTATAAGTGAATGTAAGTTTCCTCATCATGATTACTTAATAAAAATCATACCATTTGAAATGATATGCTAGTAATTCTTAAGAGGTAGAATTTCATTCTTGCAAAATGCCTTTGAATCCTGGGTCATTGCCAAAGAACACAAGCTCTTAGCTAATCAAAACAAGTTTTAGTTTCCACTCCAAGTCCAAAAACAAGTTTTAACCTAGATTGTATCCTCAAGAAAGTGAATATCCCTTGTAGTCATAACCAAGGCTATCTCTAAAAGAATCATTTGCTTGCAAGCAAAATTTAGCTTTAATTACATAATCTCATACACTAGACCACATACTCTACTTAATTAAAATTTCACCACTCAACCCATAACTTATTAATAAAGATTATGAAAAATCATCTTTATTTTATATTTAAAGTCTTTTAAAAAAAATCTTGAGTTAAAAAAATATATTAGTAAATTATTAAGTTGAGGTTTACTAAATGTATTAAATGTTAACAACCTTTAAATATGTTTTATTGGAAATTAAAACTAATATAAATTTATTTTATTTTTAATTTATCAAATATTACAATAGACCCAAAAAAAAATTATTATTTAACATATTAAAGTTTAAATAAATATGTATTTCATTAATTTTATTTTTAATATTATTATTTACCTTTTTTTTTGTCAAGAAATTAGTCTTCATATTTTATCATGTAAGGAAAATAACAAAAAAAACACCTTGTTGTTGGCTTGTAATTAGGGAAACCAAACCAACACTAATGGAGGAGACTCTTACTCCAAAACTTATGATACTATAAATCCATGTTGAGTGTTTAATATTCTTCCTATAATTATCTGTAAAAGTTTTATACATGCTATTATAAATATTCAAAATTCTAAACATTAAGAGAGCTAAGATGGAGGGATGTCACCTTTCATTCCTAGGTGCTCCTGATGTCAAGGTATTGGGTTGCTATCCATCGAAGCAACAAGATATTGGGCACGAGCTGAGAGAGCAATCCTTATCTCCTGGAATTGTTGTTTGACCTCTGTCAATTGTGTGAGGATTTCCTCCTGGTCCTCTTCTCGATCTTGAATAACATTTCCCACAAAGGTTTTAATATGCCAATACAAATCAAGAGTCATCTGATACTTGGTTTCTCTTTCCTTAGAGATTTTCTAGATCTAGAATCCAATCACTAATATCAACATCAATGTCACACTCATGAATGTTATGTCGGTCCAAACGAATTTCCTCTTCCACATTTTCCAACTCCTCCTGAATGTTGTGAGGGACTTGTTCCCTAAATTCATGTGCATCATCTATGACTTCTATGATCCGGATTTATGAGCAGAATGAAATGAGTAGAAGATTGAATACAATAACACAGAGATATGGAGAACAACAACAGATATCCAAGGAATAATAACTTTTATTGAATAAAGAAAATAGGTTGACACTGTAAAACTGCAGAACAAAAAACAACTTGCTCAAATGGTGGTAGTTATCTCTGAGAAGAGATGTGGTTGTTGCAGTAATTCGTCTGAGAAGAATGATTACAATGAGGCTCTAGAGTCCTTTTTAACATTACTCATGAATTCCAAAACCCTAGACACCCAAAAAACTAACCCTAAGAGGTGAAACACCAAAAGTTATGTGGGCCTCGATGGTTAAGTTGGTACCTCAACTTCTCGGGGTCATAATGTTTGCATACGACCTTCGTTTTAGGCGTGTGATAGCCCATTGGAAAGGTATTTTTGAGAGATACACATTCTCTTGTTGAACTCTAACTTCGTCTATAGTTTGATTATGGAAAGCAAAAAAAAACACTGTTTAGGGCCCCAAAACGACCTTGGAAGTACAAAAAGATGTACTGACATGAAAAATTCCAAAATAGGCCAGTTGGAATAGGTGGGTGGCCACCAATATCCTCCTGGATTCTTTGTAGGGCTTCAGGATAGCCTCGGAAGTGAAAAAACCACAATTACAAAGAAATGTCATCATTACAGAGAAACATGTTGAACTAAAAACTGTCAAGAGGATCCAGTTGGAATAGGTGGGTGACCACCAATATCTACCTGGATCAGTCCTCCCCCCTTAGGAAGAAATGGTCTTCATTGCGTTGAGTGCCCCCATCACGTGAGGAAATTTCTGTTGAATTTTGCCGCGGGTGAGCCACTTGCCTTGGTGCAAGAGTTGCACTTCCTTGACAACCCGATAAAGATAGATCCTCTACTAGAGAGTGACATTGACCTGTGTGTGCACTATATGATCAGTAGTTTCATGGTCCATATAGTCAAGGTTGAGCTATGTTGGTGTCAACTATTTTGCAATCTCTAAGGTGTCCAATAATGGTGGAAAATATGGTCGGAGGAGTTCCACATTGAACATTGGCTACAATCCAAGGAAGGAGGGAGTGTTGAGCTCAAAATCATTGTCACCTGTGCCTTGGTGATAGTGTAAGGCCCATAGAAAAGTGGATGGAGCTTCCAATGGGGCCCGAATAGGTGCTCTTTCTGCAAATGTAACCAGACCTTGTCTCCCACCGAAAACTTGTGTGGTATCCAGTGTTTATAATGGCCAATAAAAATGTTTCTATAGAACGAACATAGTTTTTTCCACCCCAAAATGTCTTTTCATTCGATTGTAGTGAGCCTCCCAAATCATCTTTGCACGCTTTCTTGCAAAAACACAAAGGTGGCCTGGATGGCATAACAATCCATATTGAATGTGAAAATCGATGACATTCCCGCATGTACCCAAGAGTTGATAGGTGGTGGCAAAGTCAGGATCACACTGATAAAGTTGGGGCCACTTAGATGCCTCATGCCCATAGGAATGGATCATGGTGGTGAGCGCAGCAATGGGAGGCCGATTGAGGCAGCCAGTGACACGATTTGGGTTCCATGTATTATACTTGATGTTGAGATGGAAATTTTGCAGGTATGTGGACCACTTTTGATGTTGGTCATTATGCAACTTCCCCTATGTTTGTATGAATTGCAGAGGCTTGTGATCAATATGGATGATTTTCTCCTTTCCCAAATGTAAGGTTTCTATTTACAACATGCTTGCACAATGGAATACATTTCCTTGTCATAGATGGGTATTTATGAATGGTATCTGAGAGTGTCTCACTATGATATTCTATTGGATGACTGTGTTCAGTGAGAGTTGTGCCTACAACATAGTCAGATGCATCAGTCTCAATATCAAACAGTTGTTGAATATTGGGTAAGGAGAGTACTAGAGTTGATCACAAGTGATGCTTCAAATAATCAAATGCTCATTGTTGTGCCTTCCCCCATATGAAATTTTCCTTGCCACCGCCCTTGGTCACTTGGCTGAGGGTCCATGCAATATGGGAGAATCCCAACACAAACTGTCTGTAGACTTTAGAAATTCCCAAGAAGCTTCGAAGCTCGGTTAGTGTAGTCGGGGCTAGCCAGTCACATGTGACTTGGATCTTAGCTGGATCCACATGTACTCCATACTCATCAACAATGTAGCCCAAGTATTCAACCTTGTTCATGCCAAGTGAGCATTTTCCCAAGTTGGCATATATCTTGTGTTGTCGCAGAGTACTCAAAACCTGTTGAATATGCTGCATGTGCTCCTCCCAAGTTTTGTTGAAGATGAGGATGTCTTCCATATATACCACCAAAAAAGAGTTGGTGAAGTGTATCAATACATCATTCATCAACCTCATGAAAGTTGTTGGTGCATTTGTTAAGCCAAAGGGCATGACCAACCATTCGAAGATAACTTCTTTAGATTTGAAAGTTCTCTTCCATACATCAGTCAGTTCAATGGGAACCTGGTGGTAGCCATACTTTAGGTCAATCTTGCTAAAGAAGTTTTCACCTTTGAGTTGGTCAATAAGGTCATCAATTCAGGGAATTGGTTACCGGTTCCTAACTTTGTTTTTGTTTAATGTTCTGTAATCAATGCAGATTCACAAGGTCCCATCTTTCTTCTGCACCAGTACAATTGGGCTTCCACAAGGGCAGGAATTGGGTCATATGTGCCCCTTTTGAAGAAACTCTTGGATCTGACACTTGATTTACTCATTTTCCATTAGTGAGCGACGATAAATGGGTCCATTTAGGAAGAGGTGCATTGGGGGTTATATCAATGGGATGCTTGACTTGGTAGTGCATCAGTACCCCGGTGGCTAAGGAGAAGGTGTCTCTATACTCTTCCATGATCTCATCCACTTGTTTCTGTTGCGAAGAGAGGCTCTATGTATAGGTCACAGATGTGGAAACAACCTTCTTATTACTGCAAACACAGATCACAAAGAAGATGAACTTACCAGTCTGTGAAATGACCTTATTGCAGTTCTTAGAAGAGATTAAAGAAATAGTGGTAGGTAGCACTGCCTCTGGTATCCTGTACAATTTTCTACCCAAAGTAATAATAACACTACAAGGCCTAGACTCATACACAACATGTCGCTTCCACAAATATGGCTAGCCTAAAAGAACATCACAAACTTCAAGGGGAGAAATATCACACAATACCTCGTCTTTGAAGAGATTGATGTTGTAGGGTAGACAAAATTGTTGGCTAACACAGTGATCTCTTCCTTGGTGAATCCAACCAATGGTGTAGGGTTGTGGGTACGGTGTCATCGGTAGGTCCAACCGCTTGACAACCTCTACTCAGATCAGTTTCTTATGATTTCCTCTATCGACAATAAAATGAAGTAGAGGGATTCAAGAGAATCGCTCCACCTCATCAAGAACTAGCAAGCCAACGCACTTGGAGGAACAAATTGCAAGGGAAGAGAGGCGCCAGACCTCTCATTTTGAACCCAAATTTAAAATTTGTAATGTAATTAACTGTGAGTTAATGTTAAAGGCTCAAGGAAATCCTAGCCATTGTCTTTGTACAGGCCGAGTTATTGTAATATGTAGAATCACCTTTAATGGATGATAGTTAGGTGGATCTAGATTTGATTCAGACTAGATGGTGATTAAATGTAATTGGATGTAATTAATGAGGTAGTTGGAGGGAGGGCTCGAGGAGCCCCTCTTTTGTAAAAAGATCAATGTATCAATATCCATTAGAAATTAGTTCGGTAGTGGTTAACGAGCAAGTAGAGAGATCTCAAGAGAGGAGAGGAGAGAAAGAGTTGAGACTCTATTGCATTCCAACCTTTGTAAATCTTTGTACAGATACATTCAGATATAATACAAAAGAATTTTTTACTGCATATGAGGTGTTTATTTTTTTATGTGTGATGAATGGTTATTCTCTAAATGTTTTTCTATATTTACTCATGTATGATGTAGATGTATGCAAGTAGGTTTCATTTGCAGGTTTAGATAGACTTTTCTAGCTATTGTGAAATTCTGAGTAGTTCCAGGCTCTTAGGCTTGTGCAAGGAATGCACACCAGAGTGATTGAAAACTCTGTGAAGCCAATGCAAGGAGTTCACTTGAAAACTATCTCAAGTTCATAGAAGAGCGTGCCAGGAGGGCACACCAGAACAATCTCAAAGATCATAAGGAATAGTGTTGGAGCAGTGCACATCATAGTTGTTGAACACTCTTAAGAAGATACACCAGAGTTACTGAATACTTTAAGGGATTTGCAAGGAGTGCATTGAGAAAGCAAAAGGAGTGCGTGAGAACTCTATTTTTAGTTATGGGAGAAAGGTTTCCAAGAGGGCACACCAGAAGGTAAAGCTTAGAAGGAGAATTTCAAGTCTACATAGAAAGCGCAAGGAGTGCGCAAGTGAAATTTTAGAGTTCAGGTTTCAGGAGTGAAGCTAGTTCCAAGAGTGCACTGAGTACCATTACAAATTCCATAAGCTTAGGAGGAAGAGCGAAGAAGTCTTGGGAGGGAACAAGATATCATTTTGGAGAGAATAAATGGGTAATACCTTTAGAAGTTGAGAAATTATAAGCTCAGGAGGGACATCATGAAGTTCTATCAATGAGGTACAAGGAGTGAACAGGGGCCACCCTTTGCTAAGTGTTGATCAAGTTGAAGTGATATCACAAGTGTGCACAAGGCCCATGCAAGGAGTGCAGAAGGAAGAGACATTATAAGTCCTATATTGTGAGGAAGCGCAAGGTGACTACAAGTGAGCCTACTTCAAGCTCAAATCTCAGGAGGAGTAGCATTTTCCCAAGAATGAAAGTAGAGGCCAACAAACAACCTTGCAGGGGAGAAGCATTCAAAGGGTCAAGCCCCTTTGATTTTTTAAAGAATTTCAAGCTCAAGAGGTGCAGTGCGAGAAAAGGTTGAACCTTTGAAGTTTGTTGAGAAATAATTCATTAGAAGGAAAGCGCACCAGTCATAGAGGAGGAGAAGTTATAACAGTCAGTATTTCTGCTGTCGGGAGAAATCTGGATCATTAGATTCTAGTCCAGGATCGAGGAGGAGCACACAGAGGAGGAGGAAAAATATTTTCTGTTGGATCTATATGAAAGGATCACAACCGTCTGATCCAGGTAATTCACTTGGGGTTTAACCCTCTATATTATTTGAACATCGTTGGTTCAGAGGTTTCTTTTTAGTTTGTGTTTCAGAGGAAACAGGATCCCCGAAGTCCCAGGATCTGAGATAGATCAGGACCGTCCATCAAAAGGACATGTGTCGTCAGATTTGGGGTAGTCTGAAGTCACAACACTTCGGAATATTCAAGGTGTGGGGTGTAATCTTGTCGAAGTTCTGAAGGCTGAAGCAGATCCTGGTCGTTGGCACTAGGGAAACATGGAAACAGATCTTGGAGTCTGGAAAACTGGAACTACGAGAGAATACAATTTTAGAGAAGGATGAATCATCGAAGCTCTGAATAATGGAGAATATCTAAGTCATTTGTTGTGACAAGGTATTTTATGGTATCCACACCACTTTCCAGTGTCCTTCTTCAACTTCTCACTACCCTTCTTAGGTTGCGTCTTGGACTAGTTTTCCTAAGAGTGTCCATCTTTTCTCTATCCCTTTTTTTTTGGGTTAGGGTTGCATTTTCCCTGCTTCGGTTGTGAGGAGTTTTCAGATCCAAACTCTCACCTCTTTTTCTTAAATTTCTCCTCGATCTTGACAACATATCGATAAGCCGCACCCAATGATGTGATGTACAAAAACTCCATTTCTGTGTGAATGTATCTATGTAGAAAACCACGGTATTTGAGCACCAGATGTCGTTCAAGGCCTTTGATACCCAATTTGGTGTGCAGGGTATGGAAAATATTGGTGAAATCTGGTATTGTCTGGTCCCTTTCCTAACACAGCATGGTCCATCTTGTGTATTGGTCCTCGTAGCTTCCAATAGGGTAGTACTGTTCTTTAATGGAATCCCTGAAGGAATCCCATGTGGGGGCGACCTTAAATATTGTAGACTCCTTTATGGCCCTTTTCTCAGAGTAAGCATCCCACAAGTCCTTAACATGGGGAACGACCTTGAGGAGTGAAAAAGTAATATTTTCCCTATCAAAAAAATTGTGGACCGAAAAATACCCTTCAAGTAGATTCAACCATTTATCTACAACATCCACATCTATTAGTCCTTCAAATAATGGAATATAAAAATATACTTTTACCTTGAAGGTGTTTGTGTGTTCGCTTGATGAAGATATGTCTCCTATGGGCAGTCGCCGAAGGATCTGTGCAAAGTTGTCCATCATTTGGTTCCTTTGTCATGCAAGGCATTCCTGGAGCAACAGTTTAAAAGGGTCTCCTGCTCCATCGTCTTTCTTCTCATCCCCCGTGAGTTTTTTTCAAGCTCGATGAGATCGATCTTGCAAAGGCTTGACTGGTTCAAGACCCAACTTCTTGTACCCAAGTCTTGTCGGGGACATGCACAAAGAAAAACAAATGAAGGGAAGATCGCTCTAATACCACTAATCTAGATTTATGAGCGAAATGAAATGAATATAATATTGAATACAATAACACATGGATATGGATAAAAACAACAAATATCCAATGAAAAATAACTTCTATTGAATAAAGAAAATAGGTTGAAACTGTAAAACTATAGAATTGAAAACAACTCACTCGAATGGTAGTAGCTATCTCTAAGAAGAGATGTGGTTTCTACACACATTCGTTTGAGTAGAATGATTTCAATGAGGCTCTAGAGGCCTTTTTAACATTACTCATGAATTCCAATACCCTAGACATCCAAAAACCTAACCCTAGGAGGTGAAACACCAAAATTTATGTGGGCCCTAATGGGTAAGTTTATACCTCAACTTCTCGGGGTCGTAACTTTTTCATATGACCTTCGTTTTAGGCATGTGTTAGCCCATTGGAAATGTATTTTTGAGAAATACTCTTTATGTCGTCAAACTTTGGCTTTGTCTACAATTTGATTGTGGCAAGCAAAAAAAAACAATGTTCAGGGCCCCAAAACAACCCTAGAAGTACAAAAATACGTACTAACATGAAAACTTCCAAAATAAGCCAGTTGGAATAGGTGGAGGCAATTGATATCCACTTCAATGTTTTGTAGGGATTCAAGATAGCCCCGAAAGTGAAGAACCTGCAATTACAAAGAAATTTCATTATTACAGAGAAACGTGTTGAACTACAATCTGTCAAGAGGAGCCAATTGGAAAAAGTGGGTGGCCACCAATATCCACCTGGATCATTCTATCATCACTCTTTGACTTTTGGTTTTTGAATTGGAGATATGGGAGGTAGAGGGGACAAGAGAGATCCTTCTGCCTCAACAATAACCATGACTATATCCACAATTAGGTAGCATCGTAGTAAGCAAGGAGACAAAGTTAGGTTGAGGGATAAAGGGATCCCAAAGCGTAGAATAATTCACATAGAGATTCACTGCATCGCCTTTGTGCAAAGGGAATGTGATGTAGAATCCCTGACCCTCGGGCTGAGATCCTCACAGGATCATTCTTCTTCGAATCCGCAGAACTGAAATAGTTCTTTTGGGCCCTCACTGGAACCCCACGAATTCGATCCACAGGTCCTTCAAGAAAACTCCACTGGCACAAGAAATTCACTAGGTGTGAGTCTTCACCTCCTCATGGCCACCAAATATGACCACAACCTTTTTCGAAAAGGGATTTTGGGTTTCACGACTTCATGAATCCTGAAGTCGCGAGTCTCTTGACTCTTCAATCCCCGAAACCCGAAATGTCGAAATGCTGAAATTTTGGTTCTATGTGACTGTGTCCTCCATGACCACAACCCTTCTCCAAATACACGTCGCATTTTGTGACTTCGGGGTTTTCAACTCAAAGTGCTCGGCTCCTTTTCCTTGGAATTGCTGAAAATCCGAACCCTGAAATGCTAAAATGTCGAACCCCGAAAGGGCTGGAAAGTGACAAGCTCCCCACTTGGGTCTTGTCCACATGACCATGTTCTGTGACCCGGTGCTATTCCTCTAAACGCTTTTGAGTTTTCATGATTCGATGAATCGCGATGCAAGGCTGCAACAATTCTTGGCCCTTAGAACTCCTAGGTCCCAAAATGTCAAAATACCGAACCCCGGAATGCCAAAATTCCACTCCAAAGGGAGATCAACGGTTGTGAGTCTCCCCTGATCCGACGGCTCACCTTCTTTCGAGATTTCATGGGTCAAGATTTTTTACTCTTACCCTTTGTATCTCCCGGTAGCTGAAATGTCGAAATGGGCCTTTCAGGGATTTCCCCAAAATCTTGACCGCTCGCCACGTGTCCTCCTTGTGGATGGTCATGATGTTTTTTAGAATTTTGACGAGTCCTCTCCTTTGCATATACGAGGGTTCAACCTCATGCACCTTCTCCTAGATCCAATGGCTATCGACTCCCTACACTAGATCTGACGACCCAGATTTGTTCTTCTGCGCTCTCTCCTCCTGCTGCCTGGACACAAAACTCAACAGTCCAGATCTTTTCCCCAGTGCCCGAATCAACGACAATTGTGCTCTCCTAAGCTCACGCTTCTTCCTTCCCCTTGGAAGAGTTCTTGTTCCAAAAATGCCTTGACCTTTGTCTCTACTGTGAAGCCTATATCCTCAGCTCCCCGCTTGTATTCTAAGGATGTTGTCCCTCCTGATCTTTGTTGACTTTGAAACCTCAAAGGGTGTCTCAACCTTTGCACTCCTTGCAGGGTCCTTGCACACAACTGTGATATCTGTCCTGAGCTTTGTCGACTCAGAAACCTTGAAAGGTTTCTCAATCTTATGCTCCTCTCGGCTATTTATTTGTGTGAAAAGGCACTATTCCTCCTGAGCTTCTGAACTTGAGACAAGTTCACTCCGTGAACACTCCTTGTGCTTGACAAGTCTTCAGGCGACTGTCTATCAACACTTCACTCGAGTGTTGGCCTAGTGCACTCCTTGCACAGGTCTTTGTCCTCCTTGAGCTTCAACTTCTCAGACCTCAATGGTCTCTGCCCCTTTCTCTCCTTAAATGGATGTAAGTGCCCTCTGGCAACTTCCTTCTCAAACACACTTTCCTAAGCCTGTAGGGTGTTCAGTAACCCTCTGAAGGTCCTCCCTTGACACTTCTCTTCTCTCTGAACTCGAAATAGAGTTCCTCCTGTGCACTCTATGCACGCGCTTAATGCCTCTAGGTAGAGCTTTCACAAAACCCTCAGTGATTCTGTCCTCTTGCCGAACTCGAAATAGAGTTCTCCTCAATGCACCCCGTGCATTTTCTCAATGCCCTCTTGGCAGAGCTTCCATAGAACCCTTAGTAGTTTTGTCTTCTCTGTGCCTTCCTCTGCATAGTCTTCACCTCCAAGGTGTTCAAAAACCTTGAGGCTTCCTCTTGAGTCTAAGACTTCCTTTGGTGTGCCCTCCTGGCACGTCTTTGTCTGAAATTCCGCAGAACTCAGAAGTGCACTCTATGCACTAGCTTACAGAACCCGTAGTGTTCTTTCATGCAACCTCTTGCATGAAGCCACAAAGAACCAGACCTGGAATCAAAGAACCAGACCTGGAATCAAAGAACCCAACAAACAATGACTTATGTCTGTAACCTACAAATGTAAACTAACATACATCTATATAATATCATTAACACATATATGGAATTCATTCATGAACTCACAAACTCATGAACAACAACATGCAAGAAAAACTACTTTGTTTGTATTAATATGAAATGCTTGATTACAATGTGTTCGAGCTCGGACTGCAACAGAGTCTCGGCTCTCTTCTCCTCTCTAACCTATTCTCGGTTCTACTCTTCTTTCCCCTTACAACTAGATACAAAGAAGATATTTTTACAAAGAGGGGCTCCTCGAGCTCTTCCCTCCAACCTACCTACTCTCATTAATTACATTCAATTACATTGAATGGTTGCCTAGTCTGAATCAAATCTAGATCTCAGCTTTACAACTATTTAAGGCAACCTTTATCTAAAGCCTATGCCTATGCATCACTTTTTGGCTCTACCATCCTTACAACATTTAATTAAGTTTTCAAATTTCAAAATTGAGAGGGTTGCACCTCTTTCCTTCCATTGAATGCACACTTGATGTGCTGGTTGGATGGCGGGTAGCTGGCTTGGAGCAATGCTCTTGCATCAAAATGAAACATTCTCATTTATCATTGTGAGTAGGCTCATGGTTGGAATGATGCCACCCATGAACATCATGCAACTGAAATGGAAATACCACTTTGTTCCATGATTCAACACTGAGACATAAGCATACCACACAGTTGAATGATGGTCTCTGCTACCTGTTGTGTACATTATTATGTGACAGACTTTATTCTGCGATGGAGTTGGTGCAAGGGGTTGTCTTAACTATCCTTAAAGTTTCTTCATAACTCACACGATCCTCCTCTTCCATCATATACCTTGGATTCGTGTTAAGTTAGTAGTCACCCAACACACTTCCCACTTGTCTTATTTGTAGGATGAGTGATTCGTGACCCACGTGCCTCCCACTTGTTGAGTCCAGACCTCTATATCCCAATTCTCTGTCACTCCATCGAAAATATATTATTATTATTATTATTGCCAAAACTAAAATTAAAAAAATTAATATTAATATATTAAATTATATATATATTTTTATTTATTATTATAATAATAAACTAAAAAGACAAAATGAAGATACTTTTTAGAATAGTAAATATCATCATCATGAGGATTGAGAATCATCATCATGGTCGGAAATAATGGTTAGTGTCATTTTTTATCTTTTTAACTTCACAATAAAAAAAATTACGTTAAATTATCATGGCAAGAATGGTGAGTGCCTTTTTTATCTTTTTAACTTCACAATAATATTTTTAAGTTAATTTTAATTAATTGTGATGGAATTGGCCTATAAAACATACATATTTTTTATTTTGGTTGTAAAAGCGATTCAGGTTAGGAAATTCATGAGCGCAAATCTTAATTTTGGAGAAATTAAAAATATTTAAGAAATCAATTGCGTAGTGTTAGCACAAGGAATTTTGATAGTTGGGTTTTTTTTCCTTAGGAAATAACCCCTTGGTGAAAAAAATCAAGAAAGGGGTCTTAGCGTGACCCACTTTATGTTTCTTATCCTAATTTTTGGGTGGCTTGGCATTTTGGGCGTGTTGTGCTAAGGAGTGTTGTGGGTGGGAAATCCCCCCCTATGGACTAGCATTAAGCGTTTTATCATGCATGCAGAAATGACCTAAAGATTCCTACTTCTTACCATCATCCCATGCCTAAACCCCATTATTCATATGTAAATACAAGGTTAAAAAGATCAAGTTGATGTACCTTATTTTCCATGTTTGATGTTGATCCCTTTTCTTGCTTGGTTTCTCTTTGACTGCAACTCTCCTCCCAATGCTGACCTGCATTCACAAAATACAAACAAAGAACTCCACATGCATTTGATATATGAACTAATGGATTAGAGATTCTATCAAAATATAATCAAGATTACACATTAAACACTTCATATGGTGGGACGGGAAAAGTACTTATTTTATTAATCTCACAAGAATACCTTACAATAGTGAGATCGGTCACTGCTCCTTGAATCTGGTCCTGGGCTCCTCTTCAACTATGATCCAAATGCTTTCGAATATGCTTCTTCTTCACTCAATTGTTGCAAAAGGTTGAGGCAAGGGGAATACTAAATCGAGTAGAGTTTCTTTACTATGATTCTCGTCCTTCCAAATGGGACCCCTACCCCTTCTTTTATATGCTAGAAAGGGCTAGGTATTTGGTCGAGTGACTGGCTATGAGCGGTCGAAAGGTTTAGCTAACTTACCCAAAATTGTGTGTTGTGTTTGCAACTTTCCATTTTTCATTTTTTTGTAGGTACACGCGAGATTTAGTGAGTCAGCTAGTGTGTACATGCGTTCAGTAGTGGAGCAGGGCGTGTGTGCCTTTAAAAATGGTGTTCTTAAGAAGAGTTGTTCAGTAATGGATTGTCAAAGAAGGAATATGAGATAGCATGATGGCAGGTAAGCATGTCTGGTGAAAATTAGGGTTATAATAGATGTCCCCTAATGTGTGAGTTCAGAAAATCATCTGATTGTCGAAATGCATTATCAATCTTCATCAACGTACCAAACTAGTGAGCCCAGGGACCAAAATTCAGGAGGTGCCATCTGCAAAATAACAATTTCTCACTGAGGCGAGCATACCCATGCTCATAATGAAATAAAATCATGGCTACCAATCAAATACACTGTAGATCCATGTCATATAACTATATAAATTGTAGCCGCAAGCAATACACAATGAATCTACATCTCGAAATCAAAAAGATATACATGCATAGTATCCATCTTCTAGAAGTTGATAAGGCATGATGGCTAGAGATGAGGCATTCAAAGCTCAAGCAACAACTTCAAAATATCCAAAACTTGGGTAGGAGTGTAATATGAGTGTACGACTTCACTACCCAGAGGTCTTCGACGTCTTGTCAGGAATGGACTAGAGGATTTTGATGATCAGGTTGAGGGCTTCATGGATGTCGAACAAAGACTTGATTGGGATTCTGAGCATGGGGGTAAGAGACAATATGCAGAGGGGGCCTACTTAACCATGATAACAACTTCCCTTGGACAATAGCACGACAAATGATGAGACTCAGGTAGCATGATGTTGACATAAGTTCACGATGCAGGAGGCAATGAAAACTCTGCATATGTTTGGAAGAATAACCAAACAGAGGAGGACACAACTCTATGGAGCGAGAATAGCTTCCTAAGGTCATATTAAATCCCAGGGATTGATGAACAAATAAAAGGATGTGCTCTTTCCAAGGGTGACTCATTGTGCTGCCAATAAAAAGAAAATACTTTTCCCTTCCTCTTTTTGGGGTATATTTGATTTTTTTTGTCTTTTTCAATAATTTTGGAAAGCTTGAAAAAGAATAAAAGAATGCTACGTTACAAAGGAGGATCGAGTGTCACAAACATACTAGTTCCAAGTGCATGGGACACATGGATGCTCAGGGAAAAGGGACATATGCAGGAAAAGGACACTCAAGAAAAAATCCTCCAAGGGCCAAAGGTGTCAAGACGCAGAGGCAAAGTGTTACAGGGCTTGCGTATAAGGCATGCTTTAGATGGTTCAGTTGGGAGCAACATGGAGTCAACATTAGGCCAAATATGCAGGTATGCAAATGTGATTAATAAGACACACAATGGTAATGTGCTTCAATGTAATTTTAATGAGCCCAGAGAAGGTAAGATCGATGGTTTTTCATATTTAGAGAGACTGAAAAAAGCGTAAAAGGAGACTCCGTTGGGGTACCTTTTTCGAAGATAGTCTAGTCGACTCGAAAAAGGGGTAAACTAGCACCGACCAAACGTCTATTCAAAACCATTTTAACGAGTGTGATAAAGACAAGATCTCTCGATGATTTTTTCATTTTTAAGGAATCTGAAAAAAATCTTAACTATAGACTCTGTATGGGATGTTCTTCTGAAACATTTTAACAAGTGTGAAGGAATAAGGTCACTCGAGGATCTTTTCAATTTTAGGGAGTCTGAAAAGAGATTAACTATGGACTTCATGGAGGTATCTTTTTCGTAGATTTAGTCCCTCAGGCCCAAAAATGATTAAAATTATACCTGAGAATAATCTTCTAGAGAACCGAGGTTCCTAGAGTGTACCTTTGTTCGTACAATTGACCATCTAGACCGAAAAAGGGGTAAGCTACCGCCGAATGGGCATGACCTCAAATTTCAGTTTAGCGAGCGTGAAAGGCCATAAGATCGCACG
The DNA here is from genome assembly GCA_000966675.3 of Picea glauca. Classification (NCBI taxonomy): domain Eukaryota; kingdom Viridiplantae; phylum Streptophyta; class Pinopsida; order Pinales; family Pinaceae; genus Picea; species Picea glauca. The sequence goes on from JZKD02S1666624.1 coordinate 534,861, forward strand.
GTAATCTTTTCATGTTTAGAGGGTCTGAAAAGGGCTTAAACGAAGATCCGTTATGTTTTGGGAGCCCTGAGGGTGAGGTCAAGAGTGATAATTCAAATGAGGCTCAAACTCATAATCAGGAAAAACTAATAAGGACTCCCAAGCCTATAGTCATTAGTGACAACATGGACACCAAAATGAAACCAGAATCTACCTAGGGCATCCATGTTAAGGTAGGCTCTACCACTAAATTACAACACTTCTAAAGAAACAATGATGGTTTCGTGTCACAACTCAGTGGGATCGTGTTGGCAGCCAATTCAATTTTTTTCATTGTCCTATAAGCTGCCTACACCTATGTCTCTTGAACTTCAAATTTCCGTCGCATTTTGCAAATAGATGATATTTTCATTTCACGCGATACTTGCAAATCGGTCTCGATTTAGTTTTCAAGACTGTAGGCGTGAAAACTCCTCTATCGTTATTTGAACTATTATGATCTTCTCATTGATATTTTGAGTGGCACTTTACCTTTGGTTTATTATTAAGTGACTAGAATGATTTTTCAAACTATGCCTATTTGCCTATTCTTACTTTGACTGAGCAACTTGATTTTTATTTAATTGGTAAGGCATTGAGCATGTAAATGTATGGGTTATACTTGATTCTATAGGGGTCATGGTTTACTTTGTTTTTATATGATGTGATCCTTATTATTATAATCTCTTGGCTTATCGATTTTATGAAATCGATTGTCACCATGTTTTAAAACCTTTTATCAGAATGGTTGATTATGCAATGGCGCGTTGGTTAAACATTTGAGTTTTGATTTAACGTTGAATGACAATGGTTTGAATTATTACAATGGCACATATTTAACTCTAGGTTTGATTTCATATTGAACATTCATGGTTTGAAATAATACAATGGTGCATTGGTATATCATCCACCGTTTGATTCTTGGGTTAGTCGATTAATATGATTTGAACGATGTCATGATTGATTGAACAGCGTTGTACTTTGTCATTACTGCTATGCATGGTGGTGGATAGTCCCACCACCCTCACACACTCACATTAATTTGCTTCCCCTTTGATCGTTCGCAGCTGTTAGCCCAAACGATTTTGCTCCTGTGTGTTGTTGTTTTCAATCCAAACCCTGACCATGTGCCCGCACCATGGCTCCAGTCGTAAGGGCTGAACCCAATGGTAGTCAGGCTCTGTTGATGTTCGACAGTGCTCACAGTGACCTTGAGGAATTTGGATGGCTCTCGTTCATACAAAAGTTTGATGGTTTTAACCCTTGTGTGGCTTGGCAATTCGCATTAACCTTTGATGGCTGCCGAGCCAAGGTTGGGGATGTCCAGTTGGAAATTAACGAGCAATTTCTCAGTTTAGCTACGGTTCTGCCTGCCACTGGACAAAGATGGTCCAAAAATTTCAAAGTGGAAGAGGTCCCGTGGACACTGCTCTTCCAGTCGTGTAGGGTGAGTTCCTGTGACAAAGGTTTTCCCGTGAATATGCTCAAGCAATGTTGGCATGATTTGCTGATGTTAGTCAAACAATTTATCACCTGCGAGGGTCGGTATGGGTTTGTTTTCTTATATCACCTTCGTTTACTTATGGTTTTCATGGGCTATGAGCTTAATATACCTTATTACTTGCATAGGAGTCTGTTTAAAATGTCTAAAAGATACAAACGGAATCAGGCTGATAGGAGCCTTTTTCAATTTGGGTTGATTAAAATGATTGTTGTTTATCATTTGGGGTTACACCGATACTGTTGGGATGATTTTCTTAATCACAATAATTTTGAGGATTCAAACCCACCACAGGTTGACAAACCTGTGGTGAGCGAGGGAAAGTATGTACCCCCGGTACCCTATAGTATTTTGTTACCTAAACCCTTACCCGACTCACCTATCGACCTACCCAACTCTGTGACCAAGGATGTCGAAACTGTTAAACCCGTGGGCAAGAAACCTAAAGCCAAAGCTACTGTGAATTCCAAAGGCAAAAAGAATGCCCGATTAATCTCTCGCATGGCAAGAAACAAACCAAAATCTCCTGTCAACCCTGACCCTATCATGGTGAGTGAAGATTCTGACTCAGAGGTGGAAGGTTACCTGGCAAGTGAGTATCCCTATTTGAAATGTCTTTGTACCAAACCCGCATACGATTTTGTGAAAAGCCTACCACCTTGCTTGCAAAACGACCCTAATTACCCAGGAATTAAACTGCCTTGTGAAACCCCCGGTGATTCGTCAAAACCCTCCCCTGCTCTACCTCAACTAGTTGTGCCACCCTTTGATCAGTGCGGCTCGTGGTTAGAAAGGTATTATCTTGATGTGCCAATGTTGCAGTCTAGAATTCATTCTCTGGAGGATCAAGTTGCAAGGCTTACCAGTCAAAAGGCTAAATTGAAATCCACTGATAAGAAACAGAGGACAACAGGTTCTATTTTGTTTAAGAATGTGGAGTCGGCTACAACGGTCGTGAATTCAAAATTGGCATAGCTCGAGCAGCCTCACTGGTATGTCTATCACCTGTTTATATGACAAACTCATAGCTCTGTTTACAGCGTGGATTTGTTTTTTCACATAAGCATGCATTATGTACATAGTTTTGTTTTGATGATCAAATTTCGCTTCGATTGGTTTTTCTTCGATTCAATTGATTGTGCTATAGATTTGATTGGTTTGATTTTAGCTTAATTGGGGATATTTTGTTGCTAATTGAAGTCACTGTATCTATTATAGACACAAGTTGTTTCACATTTCAATTTTGAACACAATCAATGTTTCGATTCGAATTGGTTATAATGTATATGATATGATTGATGGTTAACTGTTATGGTTTTATTTACATATGACTTTCGACCAGCTCGGATGCAGTTTGGATTATGTTTAAAATAATTATGTTTTATATGCACCCAAATCGTGAATAGATACGAATCATAACAGCTATATCCAGGCAGTTGATTTGCGTTGGTTTACTCCACCATGTTATCAGTTCAATTCATATTGCAATAAAAAATACTGTTTGATTTTGATTTGGGGAACGAAAGTGACTGTACCTAGGATCACGATTTATTTCTAAAATTAACGCAGTCACAATTTTCTTCGATTGTTGCCCAGTTTATGATTATTACTCCTATTGATAGTTGTGATCACTATTTTATCCTATATGTTGACTGTGTAATGCTCAGCGATCGAAATCTATGGCAAAATTTGATGCTGTTATGAATATTTTATTTGACCATAATCGTAACAGTCTTTCAATCTCTGGATTTGATTAAAACAACACGGACCTTATGCTACATTGTTATAGCCATAGTAATTGGATTATGATTGTGTTTGATTAGACCGTATCTCATACGATATGATTCACTATTATATAAAACACTTTGGTTATGGTTTGACCCTATTTTATGGTAAAAGAAAATCAGAGCATCCTTATCCCTATTTTGGTTAAATCACTTTTGATTCTGTTTAATTTAAATGATACACTCATTTGAACCATTAGTAATTTGTTTTAATGTTTATTAAAAGAAAATTGGATTGGATTATTTTAAAGAGATTTCATTTGATTTCTATCTGGTCCTGTATGCTATTTTAGACTAGCTACAGAATCAGATGATTCTATAGCTAAGTCTGTAAGATTACATTTTTTATTATTTTGTTAATAAAATATCTTTTTGATTTGATATTTTTGGTCTATTGCAGGTAAATTCGAAATTGCAGTAGAGTTAATGAGCAGTTAGGGGATATGTGAAATATTTCACTTGCATTTTAGTTGCTTAGTTTAGTTGATTTTGGGAATATCTTCCCATATTATGTAAAACAGTTTGATATTATCCACAGGGAGGTTTTACCCTGTGGAGAGACTTATAAATACCTATCATTTTTGTAATAATATCATCCTCATTCGTGGGAGAACAAGGATATGGAGTTATAATACAGACTGAAGCAGAATTTGGTGTTTTGTCACAGCTTTAGCTTCTCATTATATCAACATTTTGTTTCATGTTGTGTACATCAATTTGTATCTGGTTAATGACTACTTTAGATATCTTAATCATGTGCAAATGATATAATTTTAATCACTGTAATCCATATCTGGTTTCTTCCAAGTGTATAAAAGACATAACAATTGTTTAATTCAGTTTGTGAATGATAGGTTTATCTTCTTCATAAGTTGAATTATCAAATATAATTTTTTGCATAACAAGTTTCCCTTATTGCAGAAATTTATAAATCATAAAATTGTTATGATTTTTTATGTCTTGTTTGTCCTATAAATAACTCAAATAGCAGTGCATCCAATTGTTTACGAAAAGTTTATGGATCAATCGGTGTGAGTTTACTTCCTCCGACCAGATTCGAAGTCATCAAACGCATGACAAATTAGGAGCGCTCCCAGGTCAGTTAGTCTTTTGTTTGTTGTTCTTATTAGTAGTTTAGTTCAGATATTAGTTAGAGTTAGAGTTAGTATATTAGATCGTTTAATTTTAGTAGTTTTATTTCTTTTTCATAAAATATAAAAATAAAAAATATCTCTGGTTGTCTGTTAAGAACCTGAATAGATCTATCAATATAATAACCACAAATATTGAATAAAAAATAGATCCACGAAGCAATATAGAAGAAACCACACTTTATTATTACCAAACCCTTGAGGTAGGGCAACACCATACAATGAATCCTATTACGGAAGGGATCCTCTCCTGTTCACTTGCCTCTTCGAGGGGGCATC
>JZKD02S1666624.1:552518-568905 GCA_000966675.3 Picea glauca
CCTAAAATAAGGAAAGTGGGGCCAAGTGACCTAGAAGATGTTTTTAAGGAAGCTACTTGGAGAGTATAAATAAGAGGCAAGGCTCTCTTATTTTAATAACACTTGAGAATATTGAATACCTATAGGTTTTTGAGTTAACCAAAGGATATCTAAGCCAAAATTCTGAGGAAAATGAAGAAAAGAAGGTCAAAATGCAAGGAAGGATAAATTCTTTTGATGGTTCTTTCTAAGGTATGTTATTTACAGGTCATCTCACCATTTTCGCTATATCTTTTTTTCTATAATGATTCAGATAATGAAATTGTTATGCCATTGAGAAAATATATCCAAGTATCTGTGGTAAAAAATTAATCCTGTGGGTCATTGTATTTTGGGTGTTACACTCCATGGAAAATAGGGTTTGTGGCTAGTCCTGAAACTAGTCAAAAACAGGTGTTTTGGGTAAAAACATCATAAATTCTTCATAAAAGATCTCAATTCAGTGAAACAAATTTTTTTTGTTAGGGTATTGTCTTTAGTATTCTATGTAACATTTTCAGATCATTTCAACAAATATTCAATGCAGGTAATGCTCTACAAGGTCGCTCTCTAGAATAAGCCAGAATTCAACCAGGTATGCCATTTTTGCTATAACTCATTTTATGAGAGGTTTCGAGTAGTGAAACTTGGAGGAATTGCATAAAAGACATTGAAGAACATTTTGTATCAGCTTCAGATCTTTATACATTACAGGTACAAATTTATGATTACTTCAAGTTAGGGTTGTTGACTAATCCAAAACTAGGCATGTGAGACTAAAGAAAAGTTTGATGAAAATGCTTGTTATCATACTAATCAGTAGGTGAGGACACTAACAGATATCCCTAGATCCACCTGGATCTAGAACAAAATAGGACAGGACATGACTATTTCCCTAAGTTATGACCATTGAATTAGCTAGTAGGGAAGAACAAGTGACATACCTTTGTATCGCTTCCTAGGGTCTCTGTTGCTCCCGCTTCACTCCAACACTCTTGTGAGGTCAATACCAAGACAACACAAACCAACCAAAGTGAATATAGAAATATATTCAATCGTCGACTTATGTGTATGATCAAGGAATTACACAATAAAGTAAGAATGACTTATGGGAAAAGGACATGCCGATGTATCATATTAATCGAAAGTAGAAGATACAACCTGATCGCCTTGATGTCGTAAGATTCCTTTCGGTGGATATTGGTTCCAAAACACACACTTGCTCGATCCTTGTATGAAGAAGATCCAATTCCTTTTGATAGACTTGCTAGAGTCTCCAAGATCTTGTTCAAGCTAGGCTCTTCACACAATTCCTTCACCAATTCTCCAATTAATCTTGCTTAACATTTTCCATGAGAATCCCATCAATATATAGGAGAGGATGAGATGGTTACATGGATGAGAATGATCCCACCAAATCAGGGAAACCAGTAAAATGATAACCATTCGAATGCCAACCCATTCTCTAGAAGATTCCCTTCTAGAACCATCGAGACTTCATCTTTTTCCAAGCTTGAGAACAAGTTCACACCCTAGCTATGTAGCACAGTGCGAGAAGTTTGCAGCCTACGAGAATGGGTCATTCTCACACCCTAAGATATAAGCAACCTACAAACTCTCTTCAAAAATATGTTTTCTGGGAAGAGATGAATGCCACTTTTCTCAGGAGAAAGTTATTTTTAGGAGCATGAGTACACCATCATCAATACACCATCAAGATGACCAAAATCATGAGTAACAGAATGCCCCCCAAAGTATGAGGCTGGAATCAGCGACAACCGAAATACTTTGTAGACTGCGTGTGTGTGTCGGAAACCAAGAGCACACCTAATCGGAAACCTGCAAACAACCAAGCATCTATAGAATATCATAGTAGTTCTGAGGTAGGCATTCCCATACTCAGATCACATAAGGATGACATTATAGGCATAGGTCATGGCCACCAATCATACACTGTGGATCCATGCCATCAAAATATAGCATAACCACCAGGAATACACTATGGATCTATAAAAGAAAATTCAAATTGAGACGACATAGCCATGAGACATACAAAGTGGACCTATGTGTCACAAATTATACATATTCCATCGCAACCTAGACAAAGAGATGAGATCCAGAGTATTCAATCGTCGCCCGAAAGTATAAATATAACCATGTGATTACATGTGTTGAAGTTGAACATGGTAGAAGCCACTTGATTACCGGTCAATGATGAAACCATTAACAAGTGCGAGGGAAATCACCATTAATGTCAATGAATCCCAAGGTACATTAGTACAATCCACTGAATGTGAATGAATGAATTGAGGTCAAACATCCGATGGAATCTTTCAATCAGGGGTCAATGATGTAAACCCACTGTCAAAAGTGTGGAAACCTGCCATTGAGGCATGCAAGTTCCAAGGTACCAAAGAATTTCTAAGTCTTGTTTCCAGATAATGAGTTGAAGTCGACGAAACAAAACTCATCACAGGAGAGCCTTGATGTATCCACCATCAATGACACAAAATGAGTAACAGATTTTGAAGGTGAAACAGAGTATGATATAAGTCAGAATGGACATAGGGAAGTCCAACACGGAGAGAATGGACAACTGCAGATGGCCGACTCAATAGAGGTTTCAAATGAACTTCTCTTGAACATATGAATGAAACGACCAATGATTTGGTAGCATTAAATCAGAGATGATGCAGGGTATGACCTTGTAGCAAATCGAATGAGAGACAAATGGATTTCCCAAACCGGCTTCAAATAATGAATAGAGGGGTGTCATGTTCAAGAGAGACACTTACTTCCAATCAATATGAATACGAGAACACATTCCTTTCCCAAATTTACCCCCACCATTTCTGGCGAGTACCTCTTTACTTTTACGCAAGATTGAGGAGGATAACATATGCTTGTTGATATAAGCTCATCCTTCAGATAAGTCCTTCAGAGTATGTTTAACGAACCCTAGGAAGGAGTGGTTCGATCCCATTATGGGTCTGTCGATGTTTCTTTAACGAGTCCAAAGATAGAAAACTCAAAGGTTTTTTGTGATTACAGAGTCTGTCAAAACACTTAAAAGAGAACTCTATCAGTTCCTTTTTCATAAAATAGTCCAATGAGACCGAAAAAGAGATAAATTATCGCCCAACAGACGCTTTCTTCAAATATTTAAACAAGCGTGAAAATAGCAAGGTTGCTTGGCAATCTTTTCATGTTTAGAGAGTCTGAAAAGAGCTTAAAGGAGTCTCTAGGGGGGTTCATTTTTCGTATAACCTTGTTGAGCCCGAAAAAGTGATAAAAGTGTGCTTGATCGCGTTCTCATGTATTTTTGAGCGTGAGAACGGACAAAGACCAATCTCGAGGTTTTGTACAAAAACCATAAAAAACAATCAAAACATGTGATGAAGAAGAAAAAATATTTGCATCCCTGTGCATGAACATCAAGGTCGTTACATCTACAAAATTCGCACTCAAAAGGGAATTAGGCATTAGGTTTTAATAAATAAACAATTATAAAATCCAATAACAAATGGTAAAAGTAAATATAAAGGGATAAAAGTTATTTTTATCATAATCATTTTAAATTTACCAATATTTGAGTCCAAAACCCCTCTTTTACCCTTGAATTTCGATGCTTGATTGTGGTAGTTACGAGCATCCATTCGATGAACCATCTCCAACAGTGAGGTAAGCTCCTTTCCCTCTACCTTTTCATGGTTTGATTTTTCATTTTAATTGGCAAAAAACATAGTTTTGAGTTTGTTTTGGGGTTTAAAGTAGCGCTCATCCATTCTCGTAGGCTAGCCACATGGGACCTACGAGAATTCCTCATTCTCACAGGTGACCGCATAGGCACCTGCGAGAACTTCACACTGTGCCTAAAGGGCACCTGCGAGAACCACAAAGTGGAAAAAAAAATTAAAGTTTTGCTCAATGAAAATATACCAAGTGTTGAATAGAGTTATTAACTTTCTTCTTATGCTTCTTATGCAGGTATTTGGCCATCACCATGGTTCTGGAATGGCGTGAAAGAGAGCACGAAGAAGATGATTCCATTTCCAGAAATCATCCAGCCACCATTTCCGCTTTACGGGACTGTGGCCTTCTGAAATTATTTTGTATCCTGGGTATGAGGGCCCAAGTCAGGTTATTGGAGTACCTTGTGCATATGTGAGATCCTGACCAGCAAGTATTCCATGTAGGGGTCCACACATTGTCCTTGGATATCAAGGAAATTTACTTCTTGACAGGACTGTCCCAGCATGGGTACCACGCAAGCCTGACTAGTAGCAGAGGTGGTGGGATGCCCATGAGTGAGTACTGTCGCTTGCACTGTGTTCCAGAAGCAGAGAGGAGAAAAGGGAAAGTAGCCATTTGGGGAGTGTGGGATTTGACCCTCCGCACTATTTTTTTCACCATTGCTCGTATGGTTGGGAGCACTTCTCCTCACATGGCTCTCCAAAGCTACTTTCAGTATGCCATAGAGTGTACTGATCCTCGGGTTTTTAAATGGGTAGACGCAATGCTTCGTAGCATGAAGAGGCAGTTGACCAAATGCAGGTGAGGCAACCTAAAGAAATTCGGGTATGGGTCTTTGTTGGTGTCCTTATTTCTTGAGAGGGTTCCCTTGCTGAGGCTGCAAGTTGAGTGGGATTTACCAGCTCCAACAGATCCAAGAATGTTGAGGTGGTATCAGCTCATGGCCCAACATGTAGTTGGACCAATTATCAAATATAATGATGTCTACTTTGACTGGTTGCGACCACAAATGCTGATGGTCGATGATTATGCTTATGCTGGGTTGTATTTTCGAGGAGATCCGGACTTGGTCATGCCCAAGGGTGCTCAGTGGGGGAACTTGGTAAGAAGTACACATTTTTCTTTTTAAATGTTTTTGTGAATTTTATCATATGCAAATGTTTTTTTTTTTTATGTTCATCCAAGGTCTAAATACAAAATTCTTTTTTGATGACATAGACGTGGGGCCTTACCGACCTCGTGATACTTCTCCTATTCAGCGATGAGGAGAGGTGGCTCCAGTGCCATGATGGGACGCTGAAGAGTATGAAGCGGTGGAACAAAACCTAAAGGGTTTGACAACAGACATTCCGGACATGCCCCTTGGATAGGTTCCACGATGTTATCAGCGTCATACAGTAGGAGTGTCAGAGTCCATTGGCCGACTTCTTCATAGGGTTTCCCAAGCAGTCGTGTGTTACTATGAACGTCATCCATGACATCACTTTGTAGAAGCTATAAGCTTCAGATTTTGAAATTTTGGTCCTCGAACAAAACTTTTTATGTAAAAACTCTTTTGATCGTTATATATACATACGGATTCTACCAATTTATCTTGTGTTGTGTGAAAATTCATGTGATTGATTTATAAATGATCCAAATGTCTGTCTAATACATAGTTAGCTAATGCATCAGTTAATGTATTTAGACGTCTAGGAATATTTTGATATTCAATATAATCAAAATAACGTTCCAAGAGGCGAATTCGCAAATACACCTGTAACAAAGTAGGACTTCGAATAGTATAGACATTACTTAATTGTAGCAATACAAGCTTCGAATCGAGCCGCACAACCAAATGACAGATTCCGAGTGAGATAGAATCAATCAACAATTTGATAATGGTGCTATACTCTGCAATATTGTTGGTCGCACATCCGAGACACACACCTCATAAGGAGACAAGTTTGTTTGTAGGGGCGTAAATTGCCCATGAAGCGGAAGCATGGTTTTGAGTACTACGGCTAGTGCCATCAGCGAATCCAATGTAGGGTAGCGAAGACTTCGACATCTAGTAATCAACCACAACATCACATAAAGGCAGAGACCAAATAATGACAAAAGAAATCTACAGTAACACACAAGAAGTATGATACAATAAAAATATAGGTACTCATGCACAGGTGATCTTATGCATAGTACTTCTTCAAGTACAACCCATTTTTTGGTTCACTTAAAGGGATACCATTGTAATCTACTAACTCATAAGCTCCTTTTTCCAAAACTCATCTAACGATATAAGGACCTCGCCACATGGCTTCAAATTTTCCATCTCCTAGCATATCTCAATCTTTTTCATAAAGGAGAACGAGATCTCCTTCGGAGAAAATGCGAGGCTTGACATGTTTGTCATATTGGGCCTTGACACAGTTTTTTTTAGCTTCTATGACTAGGGTATCATCGCTTCAAGTTTTGTCTAATCAAATAAGATACAATAGATGTTCTTCCTCAACAGAAGTGTTCGGTAGGAGTTCAACAACTAGTTTTAAAGAGGGTATCTCGCATTCAATCGAGAGAATGGCTTCCAAACCATAGACTAACTGGAAAGGTGTAAACCCAGTAGCGGACTTGAAAGATGTCCAGTAAGCCCACAATGCTGAAAACAACATTATGTGCCAACTTGTTTTGTGAATCCCTATCATTCGTCGAAGCATAGTTATGAGAACTTTGTTAATTTCTTCGACTTGACCATTGGCTTGTCGGTAATAGGGCATTGAGTTTTCATGGCGAAGACCCAACTTTTCAGTGATTTCGGACATCATGAAGTTTCTAAAGTAGCTACCGTGATCAGTAACAATAGCCTGAGGAACACCAAAATGAGCTATGATGTGATTAAAAATGAATAATGTTGCGGTCTTTCCAGTGTTGTCAAATGTTAGCATCACCTCGACCCATTTCATAAAGTAATCTATGGCTACAATAATGCATCCATGACCCCCGGCCGAGTGGGGGTGACATGTCATGAAATTGATGCCCCATTTCGCAAAGGGACCAATAGAGACCATAGGGTGAAGAGGAGTGGGATGTGACCACATCTTATGATTATAGGTTTGGCAAGCATGGCATTTTTGGACGGTAATTATGCAGTCGTTAAATAAAGAAGGCCAAAAATACCCTGCTCATAAGATCTTCTAGGCAGTAGCATACCCAGACATATGACCACCATAGGCTCTAGAATGGTAGTCATTCAAGGCTTTCTCAACTTCGTCGAACGTGAGGCAGCGTCGAAAAACTGAGTCAATCCCTCGACGATAAAGAGTATCCTCGAGGATAATATATTGACGGGCTTGGTAGCGTATTCGACGTCGGTTAGTACTAGACAAATTTGGCTGGAAAGTATAGGTTTGTAGATATATGATGATATCACCATGCCAAAGATCATCAGAGCTAATGAGGAAAAGGGATTCATCAGGTAATGAATCAGCTGCTACATTTTCCATTTCAGAATAGGGAAAGTCGCATATCAACTTAGCAAACACTAAGGAATTCTTGGACTTGGCACATTCGAATTCCAAGTCAAACTCCTGGAGTATAACGATCCATTTGGAGTATTTTCCCCCTAGCAATTGACGTGTGAGAATTTTTTTCATAGAGTTGCAGTTAGAAATAACTGTAGTCTTGCGAGAGAGGATATAGTGCCAGAAGCGTTAGACTGCTTGGATGGCTGCCAAGGCTAGTTTTTCAACATGTAAATACTTGGTTTCGGTAGGCATTAGAATTCAACTCAAGTAATAGATAACATGTTCGTAATTAGAATCATCCTCTTGGATGAGAACCATACCAATGGTGTAATCCAAGGCTGCAAGGTAGAGGAAATAATTGCGACTGTAATCGGGGGGAAAGAGAAGCAGAGAACATGTTAGGGAAAATTTCAAAGCTTCAAAGGCTTTGTTTGCAATGATATCCCATACGAACTCAAACCCCTTTTTTAGGAGCCATGTAAATCCACGAGTTATCTCGGCGTAATTTGGGATGAAACGACGAAGAAAGTTTTCTTTCTCCTACAAACTTTGTAACTGGTGAAGTGTAGAAGGAGGAGGGAGATTAAGGATTGCCTCGACCTTTAAAGGATCTACCATGATCCCTTGACAAGAAACAATAAAGCCTAGAAGTCAGTCGGATTCCACGCAGAAAACACACTTGTGAGGATTCAAGCGTATATGGTAAAACCAACAGTGCACGAAAATGGCTCAGAGGTGGATTGGATGATTGACTCGATGCATAGAGTGAGCGAGTAAATTGTCCAGATATGGTTGCACGATGTGCTTGATATCATGGAAAGCATAAGACATAGCGCGTTGAAAAGTTTCGCCAGCGTTCTTGAGACCGAAGGGGAGTTTCCAATAGGCAAAAGTACCCCAAGGAAAAATAAAAGCAGTCTTATGTTGATCCTCGAGAAAAATGTTGATTTGAATATACCCGGAGAAACCATCCATCAGAGAGAAGATTTCACTTCCAGTGCAATCGTCGACAATCTGATTTACAAAGGGGGTAGGAAAGTTGTCTTTTGGACAAGCTTTGTTGATAACCCTATAATCAACGCATACATGGATTGTGCCTTGTTTCTTGTCGATCGGGACAAGATTGGAAACCCAGTCGGTGAGGGCCACCGGGTAAATAAATCCAGCTTTGAGAAGTTTCTCAACTTCGAGCTTGATAGCAGTTGCTTTACATGGGTGAACTGGACGAAGATGTTTCCAGACGGGTTTAGTGTCAGGGTATGTCTTGATCTCATGTATCACAATGTCGGGGTCGATACCCATCATTTCTTCGTAGCTCCAGGCGAATATGTCATGAAAATCTTTGAAAAGGGATGTGTAGGTGACAATTTCGGCATGGGAACAGGAAGCTCTGATATGCACATTTTTGACAATTCCAGGTTTGATGGATATGTCGAGGGGAATAGTGGGAGAGATATTGCTTAAGTTCCCTTCAAAAAACACATCGTGTGTGGACTCAGGAACGATTGAGATGACAACAACGGTCGACAGGGTCGAGATCCATTGGTAGTTCTCGATGGTATGTTGTTCCAGAAAGAGGATGGAACGATGATGTCCATCATCCCAAGGGGCATCCTCCATGACAGACATGATCATCTCATCTTTGGGAAAAAGTACACGGAAAGGATCTGGAGATAACTCACCAAGAGAGGGGGTAGAAGGGGTTGTCGATTGAATGGCCTGATAGGCAGATTCGACCAGACTTAACGACATTTCGTCGATGTAACAAAGATGATCTCTAGGGTCAGGTACCAGCCATGGGTCAGGAGATGCAAGAGTTCTGTGAATCAAAGTGGAGATCATGTTGATCGAAGCAACGGACGAGCGTGGAACATCGAGTGGTGGAATGGGGAAAGTACCCATTAACAAAGAGTCTTTGAGAAGGCCTACGCTGACATTCTCATAACCAAGTGGGGTTTTAGCGATAAATGGTATGTTTCCAGTATGGGTATCCGAGTTAAAGAAGGCTAATTGGTCGACGGTGACTACCTTCCCTTGATGTGGGAAACATACCACACGAAAAAGGGTTGACACAAGTGCGCGCATGGAATCGATCTAGCTGTAGCCAAGCAGAATATTGTAATCAAGAGGGGCGTCAAAGACTTCCACTTTGACTTGGACCATTTTTCCTTCTAACGTGATTGGAAATGAAGGAAGGACATCATAGGGCTTAAAAACGAAGCCATTGAAGGATTTGAGAGTGTTCTGGGATTCATTCAAAGAGGGAGAGCCAATGCCTTTCCAACAAGTAAGAGACATGGCACATATCGAGGCACCCTCGTTGATAATGGTTCGACAAATGTTTTTTTCAGAGACAATCACTTGGATCTAGAACGTGAGTTGAGGGGGTAACCTTGGAATGTGATCTTCCAAGTCAAAAATTATTAAATTTGTATCCGTCGGGTCGATTCCACTGATATCTTTTAACAGTTCCTTCCGTTGTGTGGGACAACTTTGAAGGAATTCGAGAGATGACATTGCAGAAGGTGCTTGGGCCAGATCTTCAACAATGTTGTAGTTCTAGGCAGCATGAGCATGAGGATTGAAAGTTGATTTCCGAACGATGCCCTTTGGGAGGGGTTGAAGGACTGTGTCAAGGCTCGGTCATTCGATATGAAGAGGACCATTGGTAGGTTGATTCGTGGGAGAGGATTGTACCAATGAAAGAGGTGGGTCATCAACCTTCTCTTTAGAGGGAGAATAATATTTGGCTCGAGTGGTGAGTGCAATGTCGTTCTTCTTTGAATCTCCAGTACACATCAATACATAGGATGTAGTAGAAGGTGAGGGTTGGTCATGAATGACCAATTGGGCATGTTGTTGAGACAATAAGGGTTGGGACAAAACGGTCGGAGCAGGTGGTTTTGGGGCTCCTTGAAAGAACTTAGTGACCTCGGTGCGTCGTGGACAATCCTTCGTGTAGTGATCATCATCGCAGATAAGACAAGGGTATCGAGGTTTGCGCTTATCCCTGTTATCAATAGGTGGAGTTTTGGTTCACTCTACTTGAGAAGTATTTTTTTCCTCCTTATTCTTACCCCTTCCCTTTTTGGATTTGTTTTTACCAGTTGGGGTAGATTGAACCGCATTTACCTCAGAAGTCTTGTCGGTGGGAGGGGCAGGAGATGGACCATTTTGAACATTAGAAGAAGCAGGTTTGGGGTTGGTGCTTGAGGAAGAATGTGGTTGGGCATGGAAAGTTCCAATCACACCATCAGTTGCATGAGAAGCAGCTAGAGTGGTTGAAGTGGTGGAAGTGGAAGGACAAGGTGCGTCAGGTAGGAAGTCATAAAGGGTACCCATTTGTGAGTAAACGAGGTCAAGGTATTGAACATGACTTATGGCCTGCTCTTCCATGACCACTCCACCCATGGTGATGTCATGACCGATGTCATTCACAAATTATTTTGTGAACCACTCTACCAGCAACTGATCGGGGAGTTCAAGTTTGATGAGACGTTGTCTCTGTCACCACTCATGAATGTGATCAGATATATGAGTGGCTTTGTTTTGTTTGAAAGAACTCAAAATCTCAGTCCTCATTTCATAATGGATCGGTAACTAGTAGTGGGTGAGGAAGGCCATAGCTAGGGTGTTGAACTTAACAAAGAAACCTCATGGTAATTCTATATACCACTTCGCAGTAGAACCTATGAGGGTTCGTTGAAAAAGACATAAACGAATAGAGTCATCCATCAACGAGTTGGATGAGCACTAGAGGTGAAAAGTCATGATGTTATTTTTCGGGTCCTCTCCTACTTTTCCATTGAATTTAGGGATTTCCAATGGTAGTTTGGCTAGTATAGAGGGTCATTGGGGAGAGTGGCGAATTGAATCATTTAAAATCCTTGACAAGTCTGGGAGATCCAAAGTGGCCAAGAAGGGTAACTGTTGATTCACATGTGGGTACTGGTGGCTTTGGGGAGGATTACCTATCAGAAAACCAGTAGGACAATAAGCAGTTTGCATATAATGTGAAGACCCGGGCAGATTCGGTGGTGGTTGTAGAGGATAGTAGCTCATGGAATTGTATCCTTTAACAGGGACGTGATTTTGAGCATTCGATCCCCAAATAGGATTGGACGTACCTGGATATGGTTGGCCTATATTAGGGGGTATAATGAATGCAGCTGGAAGCTATTTCCCCTCAGTCGATTGAGGATTATGTTGTATTAGATGATTCCAATACTGGGCCAAGGATGGAGGTATGTTTTGTCCATAAGGTGGGATCAGTGGGGTTTTTCCTCCAATCGGGGGTTGTGTTCCAATTGGGGGTAGTGTTACAATTGGGGGTTGTGTTCCAATTGTGATTTGCGTTCCAATAGGAATTTTCCTGCCAAGGGGGGGTTGAGTCAAACCTCCTTGGTGAAATTGTCCACCAATGGGAATCCGGTAATTTGGTGTGAATGACGGAATAGTGCCACTAAGATTGATACTGCCAGTGGAGGATGAGAAAGGTCCTCAAAAAGGGGATTGAGGAAGTGTCGGAATGAAACTGGGAAGAGAATGCCCGGAAGAAGAGGGACCACCAGGAGTGTCGGATGGGGTTTGCGTAGGAGTGGGAATGGAAGCATTCAACGCACAGTATCTGGGTGGTAGTGTCGAGGTGACACTAGGCGTGAATGGTGTGCCAATGGGGGCTTGACTAACTGTGGTAATCCTAGCGTGAATACTCGTAGTATCTGTGTAATGGACCATTTCGATAGGGATGTTCAAGATGTGGTCAGATCGCGGGGCATCCATACCAGGAAAATAATAGACGGTAGTAAATGGTACTGTGTCTGGGTTAGAGGTTTCGGAGAGCACAGGTGAGACAGTAATGCAATGCCTGATCCTGCACCAAAAAGGTCCTATCTAAAAACGCTCATAGACCAAAAAGGATCTTGGCCCTCTATTACTGGAAAGGGTCCAATCAGTGATCCAGAAGACACAACAACTAAGTCTTCGGAAGAATTCACTTGCATAATATGTCTCTCAAAATCAGGGTGAAGTCGAAAGTCCTCTCGAGTATTGGTAATTCGGAAATGTTCTAGAGAGTCGGTCTATTCCACTTGTGGCATGGTAATGTCTTGGACTTCACTCTGTTGAGGAGAGCCCTCAGGTGAGATTGTAGGCAGGGGTTGAGAACCTTTCAGATGCTCTGGAGATAAACCCTACATTCTACGTGAATGACATGGATGATATATTGCGAACGAGTTACAAACTTACGAAGAAAATCTTATGGTCAACTTGGGTAAACAAACATCACGCACTAGTAAACAAAATATAGGAAACAATACCAAGCAAACAAGACCTAAGTCTGAAGTCACTAGTTGGTGATGAAATCAACGTCACAACAACGAGATGCGAAGGGGCTGGGAGAGGGTAGAAAAGTTATGTTGATGACCTGCTTAACGGACTTACACCCTGGTGCAAGATCCCACACATAATCGTGGGTATACCCTCCAAGGAGCCCGAGTGAGTTTGTTCAACGTCGATTCCAGGTACCGTGAAGACTTGCCCCTTCATAGTCACCTTGTGTAATACCCTAGAAAGGTAGGCCGCTAAGGTTACCACCGACAACAATAAATCTTGGGGGGACAGTCGATAGTTTGATCCACATGCAAGGGCAGGGTATCTAGCCCAAAATCAACTCAAGAGGCTTCCACTCATCATTGTGGGTATACCTCCAAGTGACCCCCGTAATACGTGCAATCTCTACACCGACACCAACAAAGCAGGGTGAGTAACTCTGTCAATATCAATGTGACCTCGTGTTTGACCCTTGTGTGAGAAGGGCTTCCCAGGAAAAAATGTTGTAAATGGAATTTGATACTCCTTAACACAAGATGCTATTGTGTGTTTTGTGCTTTGGAGAGTGTATCTCTCTACCTATTCCAAAGAACTAGCCTAGCTAAATGTTGGTGTAATAGAGCCCTAGAAAAGAGTTTCTATTTAAATTTTACAATTGCGCAATGTTATTAAGGGTTGTTGTTACTCAAAGGAAACGGAGATGAAAATGATGTTGTATGAGACTCTGACCCAACGATGCATAGATAGGAATGAAATATATCAATTTTTCAGACCAATCTTGAACTATGATACACAATTTCCTTTAAAATGCAATTTCAACGAATCATGCAATAATGACAATTCTCTATTGTTTCTTTTTCAATAATTTCAACAATTGATTTTCAATATTTTCAAAGAAGAAAATGTTTTTGAAAGAAAAAATGTTTTTTTTTACTTTTCAAAAAGGATCTACACCATGATGGTGAAAGTGAGGAAAACCAAAAACTAATGAACAAGCAATAAACAAAAACCCAAACCAATCTTTCAATGCAAACAAAAATGACAAGTAGACCAAACTAGTCTTTTCAATTGCATGAGAAAAGTACTCTTCCAAATAATGAGCAAATGAGAAAGAAAAAGAATCCCAACTTTCAACCGATCGTCAGTTCTTAACCAAACAAGCACTTAGATTTCAAAATCAGAGAGTATATCTTTGCCAAGAAAAGTCAAGAGATGAAATTCTAGAAAAATATGGACAGGAAGAGCCTTTGATTTTCGAAGACTGATCGTGCACAAAATTCGAAGACAAGAAAACATGAATCAATGGTCCAAGTTCTTTTCAAGCACCTATACTGATCTGGGCAGCTGAACATGCAAAAATCTTAATTCCAAAATTTTGAAAAGAGGGTTCGCAGGCTATCAGTGTTACACAATGCGAGAATGGGTCATTCTCACAGGCTAGCTTTGATCAGAGTGCAAGAACCCCACACTGGACCTAGAAGCAAAGTGCGAACTCAAAGTATTCTCGCAGGCCACTGTGGGGTTCAGTGCGAGAATGTCTGAAACTAAGCAATTTTTTGGAAAAAGACAAAAAAATCGAAGGGACTTCTGGACCCAAAGGGTCTAACAGGGTGTCCTGAAGACTCAGAGATTGATAGGAATGGAGAAAGGTAAGGCAAGAGAAAATGGCCAAGGAAAAACATCAAAAATCACAAAGAAAATGGGTTGCATCCCCAGTGGAGTCGCCAATTTTGTTATCAGACTAATCGGTAGGTGCGGACACTAACAGATATCCCTAGATCCACCTGGATCTAGAACAAAACATGACAGGACATGACTATTTCCCTAAGTTATGATCATTGAATTAGCTAGTAGGGAGGAACAATTGACATACCTTTGTATCGCTTCCTAGGGTCTCTGTTGCTCCCACTTCGCTCCGGCGCTCTCATGAGGTCAAGACCAAGACAACACAAACCAACCAAAGTGAAGATGGCAATATATTCAATCATCAACTTATGTGTATGATCAAGGAATTACACAATAAAGTAAGAATGACTTTATGGGAAGAGGACATGTCGTTGTATCATATTAATTGAAAGTAGAAGATACAACCTAATCGCCTTGATGTCGCAAGCTTCCTTTTCGTGGATCTTGGTTCCAACACAGACACTTGCTCGATCCTTGTATGAAGAAGATCCAATTCCTTTTGATAGACTTGCTAGAGTCTCCAAGCTCTTGTTCAAGCTAGGCTCTTCACACAATTCCTTCACCAATTTGCCAATTAATCTTGCTTGACCTTTTCCATGAGAATCCCATCAATATATAGGAGAGGATGAGATGGTTACTTGGATGAGAATGATCCCACCAAATCAAGGAAACCAGTAAAATGATAACCATTCGAATGTCAACCCATTCTCTAGAATATTCCCTTCTAGAACCATCGAGACTTCATCTTTTTCCAAGCTTGAGAACAAGCTCGCACCCTAGCTATGTAGGACAGTGCGAGAAGTTCGCACCCTAGCTAAAGGCATCCTATGAGAATGGGTCATTCTCGCACCCTAGGATATAAGCAACCTACGAACTCTCTTCAAAAATATGTTTTTTGGGAAGATATGAATGTCACTTTTCTCAAGAGAAAGTTCTTGTTAGGAGCCTGAGTACACCATCATCAATACACCATCAAGATGACCAAAATCACGGCTAACAATGCTAGTCTCTTGTTTTTAAAGTTAAGGAAGGTTTGCAGGAATGTGATCATATAAAACAAGTCTATTACATAGCTACAAATAAGATTTGGATGATGAAATCGATGAGGGATTTTGGTCGAGGTACATGTGTTGGCAAATGTTTACCAAGTAGCGTATGCTTGTCATTGATGGCAACTACAACAGTGGAGATGGCAGGATAAGAAGGATAAAATCCCTTGGGGATTCGGAAGTGAAAGCTCAGGATAAATAGCGTTGAGGAAAACGTGCGCAGCAAGGCTCAAGGATCCATAACGGAGGAGAAGGAAGACAGAGATCCACAGCCATTGAATCTCATTCAGAAATCCCATCAGCCATTAGATCAGACCAGAGCTGCACAAGGTTTACCATCAGGAAAAGCCAAGGTGAAATCCTGACATAACTAGGACCATCCATTTGGAAGGATGCATGGCAACGATCGGGCGCCATCGGGAGAAGCTTGACAGAAGGCTTCATCGGAGAATCGGGAATCGGAGTTTCACGAGTCCCGTGAACAATTACAACAGAAACCTTGAAATTGCGATGAAAGAAATCTCGACTGAATCTGAACCATCATATCAACATATGATCTAGACCATCGATCCAACTCACGACAACAGACCACGTCAGCTAAGCAACACGTAGCACAACCAGGTAGTGACAAGTGTCAGAATGATTCAACATTTCAGGCACATGTGGGTAACGAATCAAAGTGACATGTGGCAGTATTTAACACTTGTCAAACCATGTGTGATGTCAGCAGAGGCATCGACGATCAAGACTTTGAAATGAAAATTT
Organism: Picea glauca; assembly: GCA_000966675.3. Classification (NCBI taxonomy): domain Eukaryota; kingdom Viridiplantae; phylum Streptophyta; class Pinopsida; order Pinales; family Pinaceae; genus Picea; species Picea glauca. The sequence continues at coordinate 568,621 of JZKD02S1666624.1, forward strand.
CACTTGACATCGAAAATCTCAAAACCCCGGAGGGATCGGGACCGTCCATCTGAGGGACAGGTGTCGAAGATCAAGGCACCGTCGGCATATTGGCCATCGGGAAATTGGAGTTCCTAAGGTCGAAGGAAACGAGACATTGAAAGTCTCGAAATCCCGGAGGGATCGGGACTGTCCATCTGAGGGACAGGTGTCGAAGATCAAGGCGTCGTCGGCATTTTGTTCATCGGGAAATCGGGGATCCCGTTGACAAGAGTTTTGTGCAATTCAGAATCGCGATCCGCGAAA
>JZKD02S1666624.1:582651-594603 GCA_000966675.3 Picea glauca
AGATCCTGTGATGTGTTTCAAAGAATAGGGAATCCTTCTAGAAGGGATGAAATTCCTTTGGCACTGCAATTAACACTACAAGTATTCTAGAAATGGGTTATTGACTTTGTGGGAGCTATCAACCCACTAGGAAAGTGCACATGAGCTTGATACATCATCACTGCTATAGAGTATTTGACCAGATGGGTAGAAGCAAGATCAGTTAAGGACTGTAGAGAAACCATAGATTCACAGTTCATATTTGATGATACTATAACCAGATTTGGATGCCCAAAGATCCTCATGAGTGATCAAGGAACACACTTCATCAACAAAACTATTGAAGCCTTGACTCAGGAGTTCAAAGTTCACCATCCGAAGAGCACACCATACCACCCACAAATGAATGGTATAGTCGAAGATTTCAACAAGATATTGGAGACAAAGTTGACTAAGATATGCAGCGTTAACAGAGATGATTGGGATCTGAGAATTCCAACAGTATTATGGGCTTATAGAACTACTTGCAAAAATTTAACAACACAGACTCCCTTTAAGTTGGTATATGGCTTGGAAGTAGTGGTACCTATGGAATATTTGGTTCCTAGCTTAATAATTGCATCATTTATAGGTATGGATGACACAGGCGTTGTTCAAGACAGGCTCACACAGTTGACCAAACTTAGATGAAGACAGATTTATTGCAGGATTTCATCAGCAAGTACAAAAAGAATGAGAGAAGTCTTACCATGACAGACATATCAAGAGGAAATCATTTAAGCAAGGAGATTTGGTATTGATATATGACAGCAAGTTCACGAAGCATCCAGGGAAGTTCAAGAAACATTGGCTCAAACCATTTGAGGTTGCCTATGTCGAAGAGAGAGGAGCTGCGTAGTTCAAAACTCTTAAGGGAGAATGGAAGGACGGGTTAGTAAACAGGAGTCGATTGAAGTTGTATTACGAAAACCAGCTGCCTCGCAGCTCTCAACAAAAGCTAAGGAAGAAGTTTCTAGGTACCAGGTGTAGTTGAAATAGGGTACCAAACACAAAAAAGACAGTTTTCACAAGATGGGGAGGGACAGAGCAGAAAGCATAGGCTGCTTCACGCAGTCTACAGTCGAAGTGATACAGAAGGCTCAGTCTCGCAGTGACTGAAGATGAGTCACAGGTGAGTGTTGGGGGCATGTTGTCCCTTGGTTATGGAAGGAAGGGAAGATCATGGAATAAAGGTGAAGTACGAACTACACGGAAGGCACATAAACCGAGGAAGGGTCGAAGTGGGCAAAGAAGAAAAAAATAATCAAAAAATGAGTGAAGTAAAGGAAAATCTAGCCACTGGAAGAGAATATCAAGGAAGATAAAGCATCAAAGAAGAAGGATCATGGACAACTCATAAAGTGGAAGAAGACACCAACGCATACCTTGGAGCACCTCATAGAAAAAGAGGAAGGACAAGTTGGTGAATCCCTGAAAACGTGGGTCAAGTGAACCTAGGGTTTTGGACCTAGGGTTTTGACACCTAGACTTCAGCCTAAGGTTTTCTTAGAGTCATGTAATTTATAAATAAAGGTTTAGAGGACCTAAGAGGGGGTTGGTTCGATTGTATTGTTGGTTTGTTCATTGTTATGATTGTTGTGCTCATTTTTTATTGTTGTTGTGGAGAGAAATACTGAGTCTGTATTATGGATCTTCAGTTGGGTGTGAAGATCAACCCTATAGTTGGGTGCATAGGGAGGGAAGAGAAAGAGAGAATATATGAAGATAAGTGCATAGATAGAGATGTATGTTTTCATCTAATATATCAAGAAACACAGTTCTATGGACATATCCCTAGGGAAAGGGTGAACCACGTATATCTTGTTTTCTTGTGATTGATAATGTGTTATTTTTCATATGATATACTTCTATTGCATTATTGTGTTAGATCAGAGATACAACTTCACGAAGCTAAGTGTAATATTTTTAAGGAGTCTTTGTACTATATTGCATTGTTTCCCCGGATTCACTTTGCATTCCCTCTGGTTGTAGACACCTGTGTCTTCCAACCCCCTATTGATACGTTGGGTGAGAATGCATATGCTTCGCAGTTGTTGTCGAAAGGGCTAGTAGTTAGGGTTTTTCTGGTGTGCTATTGAAGCGTTGAACCCTGGGTCTTCCCCTGTGCCAACACTTTCCCCAAGGGTGACCACTTAATAGGGAACAATGTCAACCACCAAGGTGAAACAAGGAAAAGAGAATAATTTCCAAGAAAACATTCTATAATAAAAAAAAACTTTAAATGGAACATACTCAAATGCCTCAAGTACTAAATTTACACTTAGCACAATACCTGGCTTGTACCTCATGGAGAAAGACCCATTGTATTATGGAAACATGTTGATGTGGTGAATGCCATCATGATGAACCGGAGAAGTGTGGTGGTGAAGTGGGTCTCCCTTTGTGTAACTATACATCATGAGTCAATCTATCCCCTGGTACTCCATGTCTGCAACCTGAGGGCATTGAGACATTATCTCCTTAGTTATCCCTAAAAATGGAGGATAACATTTGGCTCCTACTCGAGGACATGTACTCACCGAAAAGTGCATGAGAACCTCAACATATCCTCGTTAGACCTGTGCCTACATTGAAACAACAAACTATAACATATATGGTGTCTTATTCACCCTTTACTCATATAACAAAATAAAAACTTAAAAATTGACAACTAATCTAGAAAAGAAAATTTTGTACTTTTTCGATAAAAATTGATGAAAGAAAAAATATGTAAATCAATAATGCAAGTAGAGAAAAATCAAAATCCAAAATGAAATGAAACTAAACTATTATGAGCAATCAAGATGCAAATGCAAGAAATAAAAAATGACCTACCTACTTACCAGGGGCCTGGGCCTTGAAGAAGTCAAGTGCCTTGAATATAGGGTTGGAGAAGAGACCCATATACTGGTAATGGTATCTTTCTCCCGTCCATAGTTGACAAGTATTACTCCTCCTCCTTAGACTTATTCTTGGTGATTTAAGGGCTAAGCCAAAATTCATTATTCTTCTAATCAGACTTGGGCTTTCCCTTCTTACCCCACATGAGTGAAATTCTTCCTTCACTGTAGTTTATGTAAGTTATATTCTCAATGTAGGGGTACAAATGTGTTTCTGTGTTAAATTCATCCCTAATGGCCTTTTTACGTTCTTTGTCCTTTTTATATTCTTCATTATTTAATATCTTGATGGACCATAGCTCCTTCCCTTGGAATTTTGCAAGTTTTTCTTTGTATTTGTCTATTTTGGAAGTTAGACATCTATGTAATCCTCCTGCATAAAAGGTAGGTCTCATGGATAATATCCAATGATATATGGAACCTCATAAAAATCATCCTCGCTACTATAATCAGGGTCATTCTGATCCAATACATGTTTCTTGGACACCTCTCGGTTATAGAGAATCTCGAAGGTACCATCTCCCATAGAAATGCATGCATGAGTGAGATCTGTGCTGCGAAATCCACTAAGGTTGGATGCCCAACTCCTTGATAAGAGCATTCCCCAAGAATATGTAACATCAATCATCACTATGTTCATGATAAGGCCAATGTGAGGGAAATCTTCCAAGTATATTTTCACATCTTCTATGAGACCATAAACCTTCATCTTCTTGGAATCAATGCCACAAAAATTTCCATATGGGAGAGTTGTTTTTAAACCAAGTTGTTTCATGAACTTCAAAGAAATCACATTTACCGAGGCCCCATAATCTAGCATGAAAATTTTCAGGCAGAGACCATTCACACCGAGATATATGTAAAATGGATGGTTGGTATCCCTTTTTCATACTTGGTACATGATGTTTAAAATCACATGGGGATATGTTGGCCCTTGACCACGTTTTGAGGAATACTTGATCATATTTGACCATTTTCGGTATTCTGACATCCAGTCGGAGGAGTGCATGGCGAAGAAGAGATCACAAGATCTCCACCCCTTTTTTGGGCTTTTTGGGATTTTGGGGATTTTTGGGAATATTGTAATGGGAAAGGGATATCATCCCTTATTTAGGCCTTTTGTATGTATAAATAGAAGGGTAGGAGATGCATATGAAAAAGGGGGTGTGTGATGTAAAGTGAATAGCTTAGTGCATAAAGTAGATCTATGTGACCAGACATCTGTGTGACTGTAAGAGCTCTGTGCCTACTGTAAGTATTGTAAGTAATGAGTGCACGGGTCAGGGGAGGACTTAGTGCTTGGATCTACCCAGGGAAAGAGGATCTAGTGAGCTGCGCAGATCTCTTTTCCTAGGCGGGGTAGGATCTTGAAAGCTTTGTCCTGTAACTTGGTTTACACAAGATAATAATAGAAGAAGACTTTGTGGACGTAGCCCCAGGGTGGGGGTGAACCATAGTAACTCTGTGTATTGTGAAAATGTGTTTGTCTCTCTCTTGCTAAGTGCTCTGATATGCTTAGATAGATCTTTTGATGCTTTGTGCTTATGAGATATGAATGCATGCTATATATGATACATAATATGCTAAGTGATTAATCTATTAAGTATAACCTATTTATCATTGCTAAGTGCTAGATCTGAGTAATTATTACGGTGCTCTATGCTTTCTACAAAGTGTATTAATGAATGTATGTTAAGGAATAATTTGTGCTAAGTGTGTTATAAGCAATATAATCACATATCTGTGTCCCATATAAGGTTGTAGACATCAGAGTCCTGCAACCACCCATGTCTCTACCTCGGGTGAGACTTCATCTGCTTCACAGGTGTTGCCAAAAGGGTCGATTATTAGGGTTTTGTTGGTGTTCTCTTGAGCGTTGAACCCTGGGTCTGCCCCTATGCCAAAAAATGGTTCTGTTGTCAGGACAGAAACTGTGATTGTTGGGAACTGAAGAAGAAGAAGCCTTGTGGAAAATAAGCTCTGTGCGTAGATCTATTTCCCTAATGCGCAGTATTATGTTTGACCTGTGAAGCTTTGCGCTAAGAAAAAAGGTTAGATTTGAAGGGAAAAGGTTAGATTTGAAGAAAAAAAGGTCAGATCTGAAGGGAAAAGTTCATATCTTAAGAAAAGAGATCAGATCTGAAGGGAAAAGGTTAGATTTGTGGGAAAAGATGTTAGATCTGGGAAGAAAAAGGTCAGATCCACAGAAAAGAGGTAATATCTATAAGCTCTATGCCATGATAACGGTAAGAATAGACAAAGGTTTTTAGATTTGAAAGATTTGTGCGCTATAGAAGTAAAATAAGTGAAATTTTTTTGTTTCTAAAGCATGGATCTAGGTATGTTTGATAGATTTTGTCCTATAGATGAAAGAAAGTTTGATATGAATAGATCTGATAAGCATAGTAATAGATATGTTATACCTATGCATCAGAAGAATGTCTGGACTAACAAGTGGATGCAGGATCCTAGAAAGAGTTTTTTACAGGCTAGTCACCATGATCCTAGTGCGTAGAACAGAAGGAGTTGGGGAACATCTAAATGAAAGAGAGTATTAACCCTCTGTTATAGTTGCAGAAGACCCAGACATCTTGCTAAGGAATGCCCTGGGAGAAGACCTAGTTGCCTATGTTGCAAGGATATGGACCATGAAGTCTTGGATTGCCTTAGGATGATTGCTAGGCTTGAGAAGTTGAATATGGAGAAATAAAACCATGAAGGAGATCAAGAGACCAATATTATATAAGAAACCCGAAAAGAATCAGAAAAGAAATTGTTACAGATGAAATATACCTTGAATGACCATCGACATGTTAGGTTATCAGAGATTTTCAAAGAAAAGGAGAAAATCGAAGAAAGAATAGGGAACTTTGACATTGACTGTACTCTTGATGAAGAAACACAAGTGAATATTATGCCAGAAAGAACTTGGGAAGCTATCAGAAATCCTGCCATGATCCCTTCCCTAGGAGGAACAAGTTTCTTCAAAGGAAAGCTAGTAAACCTATGTGAAAGGCTCACTTGTATACCTATGACTGTCAATGGAACTTCGACAGAGGAAGACTTTGAGATCATTAAATATTTTGAAGACAACACCCCATTTACCATGCTCATAGGAAAACCTTGGGTTAATACAGAACAAGCCAGACGAAGAGAAGAAGAAAAAGTTTTGGAACAGAAGAAGCAAGAGTTAAAAGACTTTATGACTAGAAGGATCGCACACTTGATTGAATAACAGAAGAGTATATCGTAGATCTTTAATATTATCAACTCCTATGTCGAAGCTAAGAGAACACTTGAGGATCCGCAGAAGATCGAGCTACCTATTTTTGATACAGAAGAAGTATTATCAAGGAACCCTAGGAAATATTTTCCACAGCGCGAAGTAATTAAGACCATAGAAGATAAACATCAGAATGGTAAAATCATTAATGAGACGAGGCTCACTAGGAAGGCTAGGAATTTAAGAAAGAAAAGGGCTAATACTGTAAGGTTGCAATAGGTTCTAGAGGACACTTCGTAGTAAGAAAAATTGTAGAATTGGAGCTTCGCTGAGATATCAGGACAATGACATAGAGTACTTTGCCATGATGAAGCAATATAGCCATTGGAACCGATATACCCATTCGACCGCCGCTCTGAATGGATCGAAAAGCAGTTATGGGTTACCCCTAGACTATTGGACCTCACCTTAATGGATAGATCAAAGGTCATGGAAGCTTCATATCCGTTGCAAGAAGTCAGTTGCAGAGTTAGTTACTTATTCCATTGTACCATGCCCAGAAGACACTTTTTCCAATTGAGAACTTGATCTTACAGAATACCCGCATTATGAAATAGTGATTACTCCATTTTTATTCTCTATCTGATTATAGTACTGATAGTCCATTGACAACCTGAGACGTTGATATTGAGCTTACATGTCCGACGAGCTTAGCGCAGCAGAATAATTGATGAGAGAAGTACCTGCTAGCTTAAGGATAGAAAGATTCATGTCGGAAAGAGGGATGTCCACTGGAGTCCAAGCCTCGTCGTCAAGAGGTGTGGCAGCCTCCCCATCAACTTCTCAAGCTGGAACATATCGATCCAGTGTAGAGTTGATAACTAAGAATAGGGACGACCCAGCCAACACGAAGTTAGTGCCAACCATCCTACCATCTTACATTCCCCCTCTAAGTGGTGAGATTAATAGGGATAGTGTCCCTAGAGACTTTGAATACACCCTCGTCCTTGCATATCTACTGAAAGGAGTTCTCACCTACTACGTAGATCAAGACAAGGTTATAGTGTTGAAGTTTTGCGACTTCAACCTGGGAGACTGTAAACCCTACAACATGCTCACACCATCTAAGTAATTAACGAGGACTAAGGGTCAAAAATCGAATATCATCCCTCAACAATGGATGATGAACCTTGTGCAGACTACTCTGCTCAATGTTATGAAAATACCACACTTCAGCAGACAACAGGAGGTGATTGCTTGTGTGAAATTTCTGCTAGCAAGTTACCATAGAGGATACATGTGGTTAAACCATCGCATAACTATTGATCCAGTGTTGATCAATAGGATTATCAGGCTTATCATGCAAGGACCTGATCCCCATGAGTACTACCCTAGAAAGACCGTGGACTGTGCTCTTTCACAAAATATTAAAAAGGCTTATGGAAATGTTGAAAAAGGCACGCGAGGTTACAAGGTAGCCTCTATCGAGAGTGGCACAGTGCACCTCGCATGTCAGTTGATAGCAGGGAAGATGGTATGTAAGAATAGACCTACACAAGTATATGAATTTGTAGTTGACCTCACAAGGAAGTGCGCAAAGGGACTACAAATGAATTGGGAAAAATATTTGGTCAATCAGCTAAAAATTGACTGTAGAGAACCCCAGGACCAGGGGCATGAATTCCACTTTAGCTGGCTACTAATATTGATCGCCTTTGTTGCATGGGAGATACCGGAAGGCACAACCTTACCCAACCTCGACTCATTCGAACCATTAGCTGTGAAGTTCAGTACCTTATGGTACTCAACAGACATGAGCAAGCAGTGGCAATCAAATGCCATTTTTCACAGATACTATAACCAACTGAAAGCAACCATAGGGGGTGAACCTCTCATAACCCCAAACACTTTACAAAGGTTTTGGCCTTTGAGAAAGTTCAACATGTGCTGCTACTTTATATACCTAACTCCACACGCTGATGAACACCAAGAACAGCTTCAGTCCTATTATAATCTGACCGAAGAAGACCTAGAAGAAATCACCAAGGAATGGTCGGAGAACCTCCTTGTTCCAACAAATCGAGTAGACATTTTAGATATTGACAGCCCAAAATCTGTGTAAGACACACCTAGGCATAGTAAGATGAAGAAGACAAAGAAGACAAAGGAAACAAAGAATCTTGAAGAGGTTTAGGATGTAGATAGCTACTCTGTAAAGATAGCTTCCATCACACCCGATCAAGAAGGTAACAATGACGACCTAGAGGAAATCGAACAAAAACTAGAAGAAGAAGTCGACGTTCCAAAGAAGAGAAACAGTTCACCTTCGAAGTCTTCCTCTAAGAAGAAATCAAAAGCAACCATGACCAAGATGAAGACCATGCTCAACCCCAATAACTTCAGCTTTCTCCTCGCAATTTTGAATGAATCCATAGAAGAAATTACAGAAAAGTAGGAGGCTAAGCAACAGACGATGTACGATAGAATTGAAGCCTATCTCCAAGGAGTGCAGCGAGAACTTTAGTCTAACAATGCAGTCTCCACTATGCCCATGCTAGAAGGAAAAACAAAAGCAGGAGATGAATCAGTTCAACTCTGCAGGATTGTCGACATAGTCAAAGTACGCCTTTGGAAAGCAGAAGAAGTAACATCACAGGCCACCCAAGACCTAAAGCAAGCACAGGAGGAAATCATAGAGCAACGTTGAGCTACATAGCAAGAGAAGGAGGTCATCCAAGAGAAATTTGATAGAGATAGAGAAAAAATCCAAAACGAGAAGGAGCAACTTCTCGCGAAGCAGATCAGAATCCCAGAAGTTTTCAACAGAGAAATTATATCTGTGATTGGCTTAGAAAAAAAGGTCGAAGAACCCTTAGACCATCAAGTGATGAAGCTTGCTAAAGTTATTCAGAAAATGCAACAAAGAGTCGTGGACTTAGAGCTTCAGATCATCCCAAGTACCCCACAAGAAGATCACGACCAGTGAGAAATAACTGTCTGAGGTACAGTAGAAAGGATTAAATAACTCACTGAAGAATGAAAACAACTAAGTACCATAAGTGTGCAAATACATAAGAACCTGACCGAGTACCCAAAATTACATAAACTGGAGTCGCAACTCCAGGAGGTAAAGAAGCATGCAGATAGACTTCAGATGTAGTTAAAGGCCCTATCAACTATAGAGAAAATGAAGTGATACCACGAGTAACGTGTCACACAGAAGTAGATCCACATGATCTAGAGCAAGGTCATGGAAGTGACACAACAACTTCAACCTTTGTAGGATAAGGCATGTCAACTATTTTTAGAGACTAAGAACCAAGGAACAGAGCTACAACAGGTCATGATTACAACAGAACAGTGCCTAGACGGACCAGTCAATAACTCACTCATACAGGAGTTTGCTGAGCAAGAGGAAATCGCAAAGTAGTAGGTCAAAGAATCTTGAGTCAAGATCGAGGTGTTCAGAGCGGAACTGGTCAGACCTCAGTGACTCAGGATGAGTCACAGGTGAGTGTTGGGGGTATGTTGGCCCTTGACCAAGTTTTGAGGAATACTTGGTCATATTTGACCATTTTCGGTACTTCGACATCCAGTCGGAGAAGGAGCACATGGAAAAGAGGAGATCACGGGATCTCCGCCCCTTTTTTGGGATTTTTGGGAATATTGTAATGGGAAAGGGATATCAGCCCTTATTTAGGCCTTTTGTATGTATAAATAGAAGGGTAGTAGATGCGTATGAAAAAGGGGGTGTGTGATGTAAAGTGAATGGATTAGTGCATAAAGTAGATATATATGATCATACATCTGTGTGACTATAAGAGCTCTATGCCTACTGTAAGTATTGTAAGTGTTGAGTGCATGGGTCAGGGGAGGACTTAGTGCTTGGATCTACCTGGGGAAAGAGGATCTAGTGAGCTGCACATATCTCTTGTCCTAGGCGAGGTAGGATCTTGAAGGATTTATGTTGTAACTTGGTTTATAGAAGATAATAACAGAAGAAGACTTTGTGGATGTAGCCCCAGGGTGAGGGTGAACCACGGTAACTCTTTGTATTGTGTTGATGTGTTTGTCTCTCTCTTTCTAAGTGCTATGATATGTTTAGATATATCTATTGATTCTTTTTTCTTATGATATATGAATGCATGCTAGATATGATACATAATATGCTAAGTGCTTAATCTATGAAGTATAACCTATTTATCATTGTTAAGTGCTAGATCTGAGTAATTACTACGGTGCTCTGTGCTTTCTGTGAAGTGTATTAATGAATGTATTTTAAGGAATAACTGATGCTAAGTGTGTTGTAAGAAAGATAATCACAGATCTGTGTCCTAGCTAAGGTTGCAAACACATGAGTCCTGCAACCACCCCTTCCTCTACCTCAGGTGAGACTTCATCTACTTCACAGGTGTTGCTGAAAGGGTCGGTAGTTAGGGTTTTGTTGGTGCGCTCTTGAGCGTTGAACCCTGGGTCCGCCCCTGTGACAACAGGATATTCTTCCTCATTTGGAACCTTCAATGCCTTAAGAACTTCTCTAATGATAGAAGGGATATTGCACATTATCACCATAGTAAATGAGTTATTCACCTTTCCAAGCATGGTTGGGAAGTCTATGTTCAACTGAATTTTTTCATCTGTCTATGTTGACTTTAGAATAAAATCGTGGACTGGAGGTGGGAGGGATGGGGTGACTTTCCCTATTGGCTGAGATTGAGCTTCTTTTCTCGGTTGAGACACTGCTTCTTTTCTTGGATGAGATGGGTCTTGTTTCTCTGAAGTCTATGGGGGAGGGAGAGGAACCTTATTCCTTCTAGTGTAAGTCAAGAATTCCCTCTTCTTCAACTCTTTCCTCTTATTCTCATTCAATTGGTTGAGCAATCTGAGTTTTCCTTATCTGGAACCCTTTTTCTAGATTTCATCAAGTTTCTCATGTGTGTTGTCCACATACTCATCATCATCATTCTCATTCTGAAAAAGGAAGATTGTATCTATGAAGTTCATACTGGCAGGTGAGTCTTCCTCTCTCCTGGGACATTTCTCTTCTATATGAGGTTATTGACAAGGAGAGAACCACTATGATTCATTGATGTTGACCATCCCAACAAGATTCAAAGTATAAGGATCCTTTTCCTCCTATTGAGATCTTTCCTTCCATCTTGTAGCATTTTTTTGTTTCTTGATGAATGGAGGTCTCATAGAATTATTTTTTCTCTCCAAAATCGTCAATCGAGTCATAACTTGATTTTGAGTCTAAATGAACTGAGTATTCATTTGGTCAAGCTTCTAAGCTATGAGAGAAATCAAATCAGATGCAATTTTTCTTAACACATTTGTTTCTTCTACCTTGGTAAGAGGATGTTGGAAAGGGTCAATCTTGGAGTGGAGAAGATTATCCTCGATCTCTTCCCTTCAAAGGAATTCACATAGAGAATACAAATAGCTTCATCTAATGGGCACAAATCCTTTGGGATCTAGCTATATAGTTTATCAAATCTATTAGGATATTTAGACACTTAAGAGTTAGTTAAGATTGACTTGGTCTAATATGTCGTTAGGTAAAAGTGTGTTTCTTTAGTATGCATTAGTATGCATTTGTAGTTAGGAAATCCGACAGTCATGATATGTTCCTAACATAGAGTGATCTGACGGTTCATACTCTCCTCGATCTTAACGACCATTGATCTGTGGATTAACACCCAATTGGTCCATGATCTCTATTTAAAGAGCATGGAGGGTCATTTTTCGATGATCGATTGTGAGAAACTCTCTTGTAAAATCTCTCTGTAATCTTTTTCTTTGCATTAATAA
>JZKD02S1666624.1:641581-659653 GCA_000966675.3 Picea glauca
CTTCATTTGTTGGATAATAATAAAGGAAGGACCTGGCAATTTCTCTGGTGGACGTAGCCCACATTGGGTGAACCACGTAAATCTGTGTCTCTCTTGTATTGTGTGTCTTTTGTGTATTTTTTTCTGCATTTGTTTTATTTTATTGCTCTGCGGTCCTGTTTTTCTAACAATTTCCTCCATCTGTTCCTTCATGTGCTTCTTCCAAAATGATAGGGAGTTCATGCTCCATAACACATCTCCTCAAAATGGTGTTTGCACCTAGTTTGTACAAGTGACATGCAATAAGTTGGTAGTCCATGGCTCTAACTACCAAATTATTCTTCTGTGCAGTGTTATATTCCTTTCATAAAAATCATATACTCAAAAATTCAATAATGTCAGCAAATTATTCGTCAACAATCTATATTTAGAAGAGTTGTGCATCAGGAAAATTGTCCTCCAAATTGCTTGGTTCCTCTTCATTAGTTATCCTTGACAGATGATCTGGACCTGCATTAAGTCTTCCAGGTTTCATAACAACTTCAAAATCAAACTCCTGAAATAACAACAACCATCTAGATATTCTTCCCCCCAACACTAGCCTTTTGAGTAAATATCTAAGAGCAGATTGATCTATAAACATATTAAAATGTTGGCCTAATAAGTAATGTCTGAACTTATGCAATTCATACACCATATCCAAACCTTCTCTTTCTATTGTGTTGTAAATCTGCTTTGAATCTGACAGCTTCATGCTTGCAAATACTATAGAGTGATATATGTCACCTTCTCATGGTTTTGTCAACATTGCTTCAAGTGCTACTGAAGATCCATCCACATGAACATGGAACTCCTTTGACCAATCAGGAAGCACCAAAATTGGAATTTTCACCATTTTCTCCTTCAAGATATCCAAACTCTGTTGGCACTCATCAATCCACTAAAACTTAGTATCCTTCTTCAACAATTTCTCCATGGGTGCAGTAATCTATCCATAACCCCTTATAAACTTCCTATAGTAACCTGTATGACCAAGTGTATATTTTAACTGTCGCACTGACTTAGGTGGTGGTAAATTAACTATGACAACAATCTTAGAAGGATCCACCAGCAGACCCTATTTACACACCACATGCCCTAGAAACATTCCAAATGGTGCGTTGAATATACATTTCTTGATGCTCAATGAAATATGACATTGTCTACACCTGTCTAACATCAATCCTAACACTTCAACATGATATTTCAATAGGATAAACATTGTCCAATCATCTAAGTAAACCTCCAACAATTTATGTATAAAATATTTAAAGTCAGCTACTACTACTCTTGAAAAATTGCAGGTGCATTCTTCAATCCAAAAGGCATCATTGTGTAGTGAAATGACCCCCATTATGTGGAAAATGTAGTCTTGTGTTGATCCTCTGGTGTTATCTTGATCTGGTGATACCCTGAAAATCCATCAATAAATTAATATGCTTCTTGTCCTCCTAATTCTCCAAGTTCTCTCGCTACTCCTTTCTTCTCTGAAAATGTTGCTATAAATATATCATTGTACTCACACGGTAATTTTGTTATTCTTTCCATTGTCTCGTTGTCCCAATATTCACTGTTATCATGCAATTTGTACTTTCCCAAAGCCAAAGGCAAGTGGATATTGAATTGGTGTAAAAAGGAAAATGACCTATCATTGTCACCTTAATAGGACACCTTTTTCTATTTAGGAGTATGTCACAGTACCCCAGAGGAGATGTCCCCATGTCCCCAGTGACCTGAGGGTTTGAGGAGGCTAAAGTAAAGATATAAGAAAATCCCACCCCTCTCACAGTTCACTCAAATCAAAAGTGTCAGAGTTTTATTGAGATGAAGCAAAAGATAAATTAAGTGTACCTGCCTAGAACAAGATGAAAAGTAGAAGAGAAATGCAATTTGCAAGTACCATATGATGTCAATGCTTCATAAAACCATAAAATTCTGAAAGATAAACAAGATGATATAGAATTGAAGTAATGTGAATATTTATAACAACAATGAATATTTAGCAACAACCATGACAATTATTTCTCAACAATGCTTAAAAATGAAAAGAAACAATAGACTTAAGTTAACAAAATGATAATAGTTGTCAGAAGCAATGGAAATGTCTCATTAGCTTTTAATCTTGCTTTTAGGATGAATTTTTTGTTGTTATAGATGGCTGTAGAAATATTTTGCAACAACAAAAAATTATTTAGTGAGTTAGTCTAGCTTAAAGTTAGTAGAAGTTAGTAGAAATATTAGGGAAGATCGTTTAAGAGTTGTGTGGTCAATCAATTACTTGTGAGGAGTGGACTAGTGAATTTTAGGGTAATGGAGTCAAGGTTAGCAACGACAACTCTTAGAGGAAAAAAACGATGATAATAGATAACCTAAAGGGGGGGATGAGATGATTGAGGTGTTAGTAAAATAAGGCCTCATTGTCTAAACCCTAGAAGGAAAGATTGCTAGAAAGTAAGTAACCTTAGGCCCTAGTGATTTTCTTCTTCCTTAGATTAAATTTAAAAAAAGTATGAAGCAAATGAATTGATGTTACTAGAGTGCTACAAAGGTAGGGATCTAGTCGATACTTCAAAAGAAGTGTTCTATAGTAATTTCAAGTAGGTGGAAAAATATAAGGGAAAGGATAGTAACATATGCTTCTCCCCTAGGGTTTCAAACTAGCAATTTCATAATCTTTGATATGAACAAGAAAATTTACCATAACCATTCAAAAATAAATGAAGAATTATAGATTTACTTACTTCATCAAGAATAATCTAGAAACAAACCCTAATTGAAGACTTTCCACCATGAAAATGCCAAAATACACCAAGAATAGCATCTCCAAGAAGTTGTGCACCACTTAATTTTAGCCAAATACCCTTAAAGAGGGTCGAATTTAAGACCTCACACTTGTGTGAGTGAAATATGATGAAAAAATGAGAGTTTTGTCTCTCTATTTATACAATATCAATGACCTTTAATTAATTTTTAGGTTAGAAAAGGCCGACATGGCCAAATTACATCAAAAATCCAGTTTTTACATAAAATCAAAGAATTAAATCCTAAAATGTGCAATAGAGATGATGTCATGCCCTCCTAGGGTGATGTTAGGCCTCATAAGTGGGATGTCAGGCTCCATGAACAAAAGTTTAGGCCTTTCAAGGCCTCTGGATGATGCCATGTGTGCCACCTAGTACACAACTGCCTCCATCATGTCCATATGGCATTGGGTGACATCTAGGGTCACAAGGCTGATGTCATGGGCCTCCCAAGGCCAATTTTCAAGGTGGAGAGAAAGATCCCCCTAACTCTAGGCCTACCAAAGTGTCTATGGTGGAACATCCTTCTTTTTCTCTGGTGCAAGCCCCTACTGTCCCTCTACCCCTTGTTGGGGTCACAACATCCATCTGGTGGTATTTTAGTCCCATGGAGGTCTGAGCTAATCATATCCCCATATGTACCTGTCCATCGGGCATGGTCCTGTAGCAACAACAAGTACACCCTCCATGGGCTCATAAGTCCCAAGGATCATAGCAATGTCAATCACATCTAATAATAAATTTACCCAAACATGTGCATCGAACCCCCCTTTACCCAAACAAATGCTCAAATATGTTATGCAGTTTAAGAAGCCAGGTTTGGAGAGGGTATCAGGATGTCCTATTGGATAATCCTCCTAAATTTTGGGGTGTTCCCCAGGTGAAGACCAATCTAGTTCATGTACATGTATGAAATGGTGTAGGGAATGTTTGGGCAAGGGATGTAGTGATAACATGGAAATGTAGGTCTTACCTATGGCTGCCTCTATAGAGGGTGAGTTTCACCTTGTCATGGATGCCATTTTTTCCTAGCCCATTCAATGCCTTTTATTATTTGTCTTATTTATTTTTCTTTTCAAGAGACTATTTGGGGTACATTGTCCTGGCACGATGACCAGTGGTGACAGTGTTACCCACAAGAACTTCATGGAAATGAGAAGGTTGGCTTGTGATGAGAACCCCCTTTCTCTTGGTTATGCCACCAAGATCCACTACCCTGGTTTGGTGACCATATGGATGGAAGTGTCATATTGTTGCATGCCCATGGACCTAATAGGTTGGCTCATGATGAGATATCCTATCCACCAACTAGATCTTCAATTTTTTATTTTATTTTACAGGTTCCCTTTTCTTGTTGAGAAGCCATTTATTGTGTTCTCAAGAATCTCTGGGAAAAGCATCTCAAGGTTTCATTTTTGGCTTTTAACTTCTTCTAGCTACTTTTACCCTCTGGGCCTTTATCCCCTTCTTCCCACAAGGAAAGGTACAACCCTTACTGTCTTGAAAAATCCAATTCCCAAACCAAGGTAGGGGGAAGATGATAGGGACAATGATCAAAAGTGGTAAGTATGGAATGTGTTAGCACCATGATTTTCCTAGCTAAGGTTAGAGGTTTGTCAACAATTTTCAAACTCATGCTTGTTAGCACCCATATTGTTTTTATTTCTGGCATCATCTAACATCTCCAAGGGTTAGTTTCATAAGGAAGTTTATCATTTATTATTTCCATTTTCATTTGCAACTGTGTGCTACAAAATTTGTTACACATTGCGCAGAGCTTATCACCGCGCAAAGTATTTTTTCGTGCAATGAATTTCGTCGCACAGTGGATTTCATCACGCATGGAATGTTGTCTCCCATAGGATGTTGTCATGCAGAGGATGTCATCGCAGATGGGATTTCATCATGCAGTGGATTTTGTCGCATAGTGGATTTCGTTGTACAGTGGGTTGTCACGCATAAGATGTTGTCGTGCAGTGGATTTCGTCATGCAGTGGATTTCATCATGCATGGGATGTTGTCGCGCATAGGATGTCGTCGTGCATGGGATGTTGTCACACATAGGATGTTGTTGCACAATGGATATCGTCATGCAGTGGATTTCATCGCGCAGTGGGTTGTCGCACATAGGATGATGTTGCATAGTGGATTCTGTCGTGCAGTGGATTTCATCATGCAGTGTATTTCAGGATGCTTTCACATAGAGGATTTTCCTGTGCATAGGCTACGGATCATGCTGGGCAACTGACTATTTTAGTGGTCAACATCAAGATCCTTTTCTGACCAACTGGAGAGGAATTTTGAAAATCCCTGATACATTTTTTTGAGGACAAACCAAATAATAAAAACCTATCTCATATTTGAAAAACATTTCATATTTTGGGATATTCGAAGGAATATTTGAGCCCTATTTTTCAGTTTTCATGATTTCCTATCCGAGACATGTTTTTGTAACACATATTCCAACCAGCAAAAGATGTATTTCAAGAAACTGAGAGAGGTTTTTCTTTATAACAATATTATCTACAAAAACCTCTCTCATTTTCCAAAAATAGTTTTTTATTAGTGATATAGGATGGTATATTTAATGCTTATTTTCCCAGTTTGTTGCACAATCCGCTGTGTTTTTTGTTGTAGGTTATTGTTGCATAGAAGACTTGTGCAAGGGTGACAGAGTGCCCAGCAGTGCACATGATGACTCATCACAACCATATGGTTGAATTATGATCATGATCAATGATTTTAAAGAATATTTCGATTACGATTATGATTTGGCAAAGTCGGGTTTTCTATTTTTAGTGAATCCGTTGAAGTTATTGTTCTCTTTCAAAGAAAATGGATCCATAATTCTAGGAAGAAGTAGTTCAACCCTAGAAGCCAAGGGCGGCATTAGTTTTCTATATATGGGGATCATTTTCATGTGAATGAGGTTGGTTGGAAAAAAAAGTGTAGATAGTGACTATTGAATGTAGCTCTGAATTCGACTAAAAATCAATGAAAAAGTCTTGAAGCTTTGATGAAAAGATTCTAGCTATGGCAGTTTGATGTATTGTATTCTTTCTCTGCGTATGTACTTCCTATATTATTTATTCATATATATTTTATGTATGAATAGGAACATAATTTCGAACCTGGGATTCATTGCATGGCGCCCTAGGATTCACGTCATTCAGACAAACCGTTTTCCTCTAAGTTAACTATGAATTCATCCTCAGTGGTGCTCCAAGTTGCTTCATGTGTTTTTCTCTCGCCACACACAATAATTTTTAACTGAATATTGTTGCTTATTTATCTTGTATCCTCTCAATTTCATTCACTAAGTCATTGGTTTCTATCTTTTTCTTAAATTGAATCCATTCCCCAATCGTACTTTCTCTCTTGCTTTTCCTACTATCCCTTTTAAAACAAAAATAAACTTGTCCTATTGCAGAATCTGACCTCTGTGCATTTATTGATGAAATATTTGAGTTATTACCAGTCATTTGACATATGAGCAAGCCCTCTCTGGTTGTATAGGTCATAATACAATCTAAAGTTGGTTGAAATAGTTACCTCGGGGCTTTCTTTGATACAACCCAAATAAATTACCGAGTGCTAACAGAAGGAATGGATGATGACATTTCATAGAACCACCTAGTGGAGACTCATCCCTAAGGGATCCAAATTACTAGGGAACTTTGTCATCCCCCTGGCTATGAACAAGTTAAAGAGCATAATTTCCAAGAAAATGTCATGAAACAAAAGAGAGTTCAGTGCACATATTCAAATTCTTTGAAAATAAGAGTGACGCATACCATGATACCCAAACTCATTACCTCATGAAGCAAGACCCACTACTACTTCGGAATCAACATGATGGGATGGATTTTATTATTGTTGATAGATAGGATGCACTAAAGAAAAGATTGGAACTCCTAGGGCCAAGCTCAAGTCATATGGCTCTTGGTACTCCATGTCTAGGACCTATGGGCCTCTAGACATAATCTGCTTATTTATCCCTAGGATAGGGAATAACATCAGGCTCCAACTCGGGGACATGTTCTCATCGTAGAGCGCATGAGAACCTCAACATCTCTGGCATGACTTGTAATCTGCTAGATCTCAACAAAATTAATTAGTAATATTTTTGGATGGTGATATCACCCCTGGCTCATATATGATACAATGAAATAAAAGTAAGCAAGCATATATATACAAATGGAAATGAAACTACAACTACAATACTCTAGCATGATATGCAAATGGTATATACAATGAATGCAAACGCTTACCTACTTACCTGTACTTACCTATGAAGTAGAGTCTTTGCCCTCGGATGGGGTTTGAGGAGGTGTCTATTAACCGGTTGTAATGTTACCAAGACAATATGCCAGGAACATCACGTCTTGCATGAATTTTAAACTTTTTCTGGTTGTGGCATTTTGTCAGACACTTTTCTTAATGTTGTCTCTTAGGTTTTGCTAGGGTTTTACTAATGATTTGAATGTGTGTTTGTAGCAACAAATAAGAATATAAAGCAATGAAACATACCTCAACCACATGCAAGCTCAACAACAAAAGAGATAACTCAAAAGACCTCATATCTGATATTATTCATAAATAGAAGAAGTATCTGAATACAAGAATGATGCAGATAAGAATGATATCTAGGTCATGTGAAGTGCCAAACCACCAACCTAGATGATGTGACACCTTTATGAGTGAATGAAGACCCTCAATAATTCATCCCAACTAAAGGAAGCCTCCAAATGAGCCCAAAATGAGTACAATAATAGATCGGGATACTGTAAGAACAACCCAGATGCTCAAATCTCCAAGATCCCTCCCAAATTCATGGATCTAGCCTCCCTCCGAGGAATGGTGCTCCCCCCTGGATACTTGAAACCCTAGTGATGTCGCTACACCCAGGCACCTACCTTAGCAGGTCCCGCACCTGACCTCCCAGTCTTAAGAATCGTTCTAATTTCACCTTCGAGACGAAGTGACTCTTTCGATTCCTTGCTGGAATCTCTGTTAAAACCCAATCCATAGGTCCTTCCTTTTCCTTCATGGCCCGAATCATACCATGAACATTTTCCCCATAGAAAATGAAAACTTCGAGTGTCGGGGTTTCTTAATTCTCGATGTCACAAGAACCACTATTCTCGCAATCTCCCGATCATCGATCTTCCGATATGTCCAAACGATTCAACAACATTTATCCCCTAGGGATATCTTCTGGTCCACATGACCATATCTCATATGACCATGACTCTATTTCAAGGCTTCGCCACCCAAGTGCTCAACCTCTCGTCCTCTGGACCCCCGAAATACCGATATGCAAAATGTCGATTCGCAATTTCCTGGCCTTCTCCTTCTTCACAATTTTGGGATTTCAAATGTCGAAATGCATTGGACCTCCTGTCCTCAGAATTCCCAATCCTTCGAATCCCAATTTTTTGAACTGTTATTCTTTTACGGGTTTTCCAACTTTTCTCGATTTCAGAACTTCCATTCCCGAAATGCGCATGTCTCCTGTCTTCAAGATTCGTGAAACATCGAGTCCTGAAATGCTGAAATGGCTCTCCTATTGGGATTTTCCTCGAATTCTTGGATCTCCGCCATGCGTCCTCCTATGATGGACGGTCTTCATTCATTTCACGATTTCATGAAATCAAATGCTGAAATGCTCCGGCATCTTGTCCTCTGAACTCTCGAAATCCTGACATACAAAATGTTGATGGGCTTCTTGATCCAACAACCTTCCCGTAACCTGGATCCAATGGCTATCCTCGCTCCTTTCTCCTCGCAACTTCGTGACTTGGAGCACCCAATGCTTGGGCTCTTACCTTGAGAACCTCCAAGTTCATGAGATCCATAGATCTCTACCACCTGTCCTCCTCCAACGAACGGTCCTGATCTAATCTCACCTTTTCACGATTTCAGAGGCCGAGTGCCCAGACTCTTGCCCTCTGGACTCCCAAACTCCCGAATGTCGAAATCCCGCTACCAACTTCTTTGGGAATTTTATCCTCTCCTTATGAGGGCTTAACCCCACACAACTTCTAACAGATCTAACGGTTGTCGGTTGTTTCAACCAAAACCTGATGGTTCAGATCCATCTATTCTGCGAACTTCTCTGTTGCACTGCTTCCTGGACATGAATCCTTTCAGCAGTCTAGATCACTTTTCCTCAACATAATCTAACGGTTGTTGTGCCTCCTTCCTGAACATGTGCACGCTTTCTTCCCAGACTTGGAAGAATTTCAAATTCTCAAAGGCCTCAAACTTTGCCCCATTTCTGCGAGCTCTACGACTGTCAATTCTTGTCTACGCACATATGAAAATGCTACTCCTCCTGAGCTTTGAGTACTTTGAACTCGTCAAAGAGTTATGTGGCTTCTACACTCCTTGTAGTTACACTCTGTGTTGTAGGAAAATCTCACTGTGGATAGGTAGATCGCCTCTAAGAGCTTGACCCTAACTCTAGACAGAAAATGATTAACATGGTCACTGATTTCCTTTCAATCCATCTAAACTAACACATGAGAAGGAAGGATGACAGAAGTACCTCTTTATCGACGTTTGTCCCTACACGCTCCTAGTTGCGCTCCAAACCTTTTCTCCTCCCTGAGTTCTGCAGACAAACAAGATACGACCGCTTCCTACTCTATTGATATTAGCTTGAAAACTGATCTATCAATTAGTGATAAGTTCATGTAACATTAGACACAAACTAGAAAGAAACAGGCCAAGCGTGTCATATTGATGAGAATAACGATAGCAGTACTTACAATCATAGATGCGAATGAGACAGCTTTATCAAGTCCTCTTCGTCTAAACCTTGCCTGAAAGATCCACAACTTGGATGATAACAGCTTCACTGATCACTCTTCTTTGGCTGACTGTGTGTTTCCTCCAAGATCATAGGTTTCATACTAGCAGTTCTTCTTTCATCAGCTCTATTCCAGCACCACTTATGAGATCATAAGTTTGGTGTGATTCTCCATTTCCTTTTTTCCTTCACCATTAGAAAGCTTGATTATATAGACTTGGAGAGGCTTTAACCACTTGAGATATCCTTGGGGAAGTTGAGGATTTTCCTCCTTCAGTTGAGGATCTGCCCTAGGATCATGGCTGGACTAGGGATTCAAATCCAACTACCTTCCAAGAATCAAAAGATGCTTCCCCCATTCATCTCAACATCTTAACAACTGCCCAGAATAGGTAGCGCTCCCTAAAAAGGGCCATCAGAGCGTTGTAGCGCTCCCTAGTAAGCTTTAGGGGGCGCCATCACTCTCAAAATATATAGCGCTTCCTCAAAAGGGACAGGGGAGCTTTATAACGCTCCCTGACAGTGTAATGGGGAGTGTCGGTGCTCCGAGATAGTGTAAGGGGGAGTGTCGGCACTCCAATATAGTGTAAGGGGGAGTGCTTTCAGATGGAAAAAGGTTTGCAAGCCTGTTGACTCATTTCTCCTCTTCCAAATCAGATGTTTGAGGTGTTTCAAGTGTCCTTCTCATGTTGTTATAGGCACAACATAGGCATCATGGAAGCATGACACTTGCGACACTTGTGAGAAACATGCGACACTTGTGACCTTGTGAGAAAAATGCGACAGTTGCGACCTTTGTAATGACAACACTTGCGACACTATCAAAGTGAGTAATTTTGACATGTAACAGATTTCCCCCCAAAGTATGAAGTTAGAAGATACGAACTGATGACTGAAATACTTTGTAGATGTCCAAGCAAGGGTATAGACTCAGAGAACCTGACAAAATATGCACAGAAATATCCAACAAATATCATGACATATTTCAAAACCCAAGGCAGGCATACCTATGCTTGTGTGATCAAGGCTTGAGAGATATGGCCACCATAAAATACACTGCGGATCCATAATTGTATTGACAAAAAGGTATAGCCACCGAAGATACAATGTGGATCTATACTCTGATGACTCGAACTGATCGTAGCCACGAATAATACACAGTGGATCTACGAGAGGATAAAACATAGCCACGACCAATACAAAGTGGATCTATGTGACAGTGTATGTGTTCTTTTTCCAATCGAAATTCCTTCACAGCCTGGGCAAAGCATATATCAAAGTGATCACTCAACCCAGGGTCTTTTTACCAATCCCAATATGGTACGAATCTGGCCATGTGAATAGATGTCCTGATGTCGAACATGGCAGAAACCACTTGATTATCGTTCAATGGTGTGAACCGTTAACAAGTGCGAGGGAGATCACCATTAATGTCAATGATTCCCAAGGTACCCTAGTACATTCCAGCGAATGTGAATAGATGAGATGAGTTTGAACATCCGTGGAATCATTCAATTAGTGTTCAATGATGTAAACCCATTGTCAAGTGTGAGGAGGCCTGCCATTGAGGCATGCAGGTCCCAAAGTACTAACTAGTTTCTAAGCCTAATTATCGGATAATGTGTTGAAGTCGACAGGAATAGACTCGTCAAGGGAGGGCCTTGATGTATCCCCCATCAACGACATGAAACATACATGGAGATGTAATTGGTGGATCAAATGGACATGGACTGACACAGGCTTTGAGGCAAGATATTTGGGATGGATGACTCTCGAGGCGGATACCTCCCTTGAACACTGAGGCAAAACAGAAAAAATGTGACATGGACCAAAACTATGTAGTGGATACTATGACTTGCGTTGGGTGACCTAAAGGAGTGAAAGGAACTTGAAGGATTGGCTCAGTGAAGAGGTTCAGCGGATTATGATATGTGCAAATGACAAAGTGCCGTGTTCAAGGGCGACTCTAAGAAGTGTTAGATGATGTTCTCAAGAGACTGTTTGGCTTGCTCCTTTCGATTTTTTCCCCCATCTAGATAGATGAGTACCTCTTTTTTATTTAATGATCTCGAGGAGGATAACACATGCTCGATATAACTCACCTTCGATAAGTTCCTCTTCCTTTGTTTAATGAACCAGAAGAAGTAAGGGTTCGGTCCCATATGGGCCTGTCGATGTGTGCTTTAATGAGTCCAAAGACAGAAAACTTGAAGGTTTTTCGAGATTATAGAGTTTGGAAAAACACTTAAAAGAGAACTCTCTCAGTTCATTTTCCATAGAGTAGTCCAACGAGACCAAAAAAGGGGTAAACTATCACTCAAAAGACGCCCTTTATGACCTTTTAACGAGTGTGAAAGGAAGCAAGGTCACTCGACAATGTTTTCATATTTAGAGAGTCTGAAAAGGGTTTAAAGTAGACTCCAGGGGGGTTCCTTTTTTGTGTGTTCGTGTATCTGTACAGGTCTGAAAAAGAGATAAAAGTTTACCTAGTTTCATTCTCATGTATTTACGAGCACGAGAAAGAACAAAGACTAATCTCGGTATGCCCCCATCTTGAAAGCTAGTGGCTTGACTCCAGAATGATCATCAAAGGCTAGAGACAGTTTCTGTTGTAGGAAAATCTCCCTGCAGACAGGTAGATCGCCTCTAAGATATTGACCCTAACTCTAGACAGAAAATGCTTAACATGGTCACTGAATTCCTTTCAAATCCATCTAAACTAACACATGAGAAGGAAGGATGATAGAAGTACCTCTTTATCGACGTTTGTCCCTGCACGCTCCGAGTTGCGCTCCAAACCTTTTCTCCTCACTGAGTTCTGCAGACAAACAAGATATGACCGCTTCCTACTCTATTGATATTATCTTGAAAACAGATCTATCAATTAATGATAAGTTCATGTAACATTAGACACAAACTAGAAAGAAATAGGCCAAGCATGTGATATTGATGAGAATAATGACAACAGTACTTACAATCGTAGATGCGAATGCGACAGCTTCGTCAAGTCCTCTTCATCTAACCCTTGCCTGAAAGATCCACAACTTGGATGACAGCAACTTCACTGATCACTCTTATTTGGTTGACTGTGTGTTTCCTCCAAGATCATAGGTTTCATACTAGCAGTTCTTTCCCCCTTTCACCATCATACAGCCTGCTTATATAGGTTAAGAGGAGCTTAACCTCTTGAGTTATCTTTAGAACAAGTTGAGAACTTCCTCCTTAGATCAGGGATCTCTTGATGAAACCAAGAATTCAAATACAACGGCCTCCTAATCTCGAAATATCGTCCCCTTATTCTCCTCAACGAGCCAACCACTGCCTCAGATTAGGCAACACTCCCTTAGAAGGGGCATCAGAGCATTGTAGCGCTCCCTGGTAAGCTATGGGGTAGCGCCAGTGCTCTCTAGATGAGAATCTCTCTTTCAAAGGGGACAAGGGAGCATTAGAACACTCCCTGAGGCCTTGTAGGGGAGAGCCGGCGCTCCTAAGGCTGATATAGGGGAGCGCTCCCCCTCAAAACCTTTCTTTCAGGGCTCTATTCAGATGTCAAGAGTTTTTTGACTTCAATAGACTAGTTCTTCTTCTTCAACCCAAGCACATGAGGTGTTCTAAGTGTCTCCTTAGTGTCGCCGGCATGGCAGTATGCTCGAACATTGTTTGCGACACTTGTAACCAACTTGCGACACTTGCGAAAGTTGTAAGGAATATGCGACACTTACGACAACTGAGAGGAATATGTGACACTTATCCAACTGAGTAATTTTGACATGTAACAGATCACCCCCCAAAGTATGAAGTTAGAAGATGCCAACTGATAACTGAAATACTTTGTAGACGTCCAAGCAAGGGTATAGAGTCAGAGAACCTGAAAGAAGCTGCACACAAACATCCAACAAATATCATGACATATTTCAAAACCCAAGACAGGCATACCTATGCTTGGGTGATCAAGACTTGCAAGATATGGCTGCCATAAAATACACTGCGGATCCATAATTGTATTGATCAAAAGGTATAGCCACTGAAAATACACTGTGTATCTATACACTGATGACATGAACTGATCGTAGCCACAAAGAATACACAGTGGATCTACGAGATGACAAGACATAGCCACGACCAATATAGAGTGGATCTATGTAATAGTGTATTTGCTCTTTGTCCAATAGAAATTCCTTCACAGCCTGGGAAAAGCATATATCAAAATGGTCACTTGACCCAGGGTCTTCTTACCAACCTCAACAAGGTACAATTCCAACCATGTGAATAGATTTCTTGATATTGAACATGGCAGAAACCACTTGATTACCGGTCAATGATGTAAACCATTAACAAGTGCGTTGGAGATCACCATTAATGCCAATGATTCCCAAGGTACCCTAGTACATTCCAACGAATGTGAATAGATGAGCTGAAGTTGAACATCCATGGAATCATTCGATCATAGTTCAATGATGTAAACCTATTGTCGAATGTGACGAGGCCTACAATTGAGGCATGCAGGTCCCGAAGTACTAACTGGTTTCTAAGTCTGATTCCCAGATAATGTGTTGAATTCGACAGGAATAGACTCGTCGAGGGAGGGCCTTGATTTATCCCCCATCAACGACATGAAACAAACATAGAGATGTAATTGGTAGATCAAAAGGACATGGATTGACACTAGTTTTGAGGCAATATATTTGGGATGGCTGACTCTCGAGGTGGATACTTCCCTTGAACACTGAGGCACAACAACGAAACATGACGTGGACCAAAACTATGCAGTGGGTACTGTGACTTGCATCGCGTGACCCAAAGGAGTGAAAGGAACTCGAAGGATTGGCTCAGTGTAGAGGTTCATCGGATTATGATATGTCCAAATGACAAAGTGATGTGTTCAAGGGCGACTCTAAGAAGTGCTGGATGATTTTCTCAAGAGACTGCCTGGCTTTCTCCTTTCAATTTTCCCCCCCATCCAGATAGATGAGTACCTCTTTTTGATTTAATGAGCTCGAGGAGGATAACACATGCTTAATATAACTCACCTTCGACAAGTTCCTCTTCCTTTTTTTAACGAACTAGAAGAAGTAAGGGATCAATCCCATATGGGTCTGTCAATGTGTGCTTTAACGAGTCCAAAGATAGAAAACTCGAAGGTTTTTCGAGATTATAGAGTTTGGAAAAACACTTAAAAGAGAACTCTCTCAGTTCCTTTTTCGTATAGTAGTCCAACGAGATTGAAAAAGGGTTAAACTATCGCTTGAAAGATGCCCTTTCTAACCTTTTAACGAGCGTGAAAGGAAGCAAGGTCACTCGACAATATTTTCATATTTAGAGAGTCTGAAAAGGGTTTAAAGAAGACTCCAGGGGGGTTCCTTTTTCGTGTGTTCGTGTATCTGTACGGATCTGAAAAAGAGATAAAACTTTACCCAGTTGCATTCTCATGTATTTACGAGCACGAGAAAGAACAAAGACTATGCTCAGTATGCCCCCAGCTTTGAAAGTTGGTGGCTTAGCTCCAGAATGATCATTAAAGGCTGGAGACATGCCCCCCAAGCTTCAATTCATTCACCGACTTTGATGTTTTCACCAATTTATGTGCTAGATGGAGAAAAAGTATACAGGTGGACGAAATGAAGCTTCAAAAATGAGACCTAACGAAAGACTCGATTCGACATCTACGAGATCTGGCGAAAGACTCAACTTGAAGGGAGAGGTGATTATTTCATTTTTTAACGAGCTTGACATAGGAAAAGAACTATGCTCAAGGTTCCAGGTTCAATCCCCAGATTGTTGTTTCATTTTTTAACGAGCTTTCTAGAGAGAGGAAAAATATGCTCAAGGCCTTTGTTTCATTTTTTAAGGAGCTTGCTACAGAGAAAAGTAACTATGCTCATGACCTATGTTTCATTTTTTTAACGAGCTTGCCTCAGAGAGGAGAAACTATGCTCGTTAGGCCCCCAGCATGAAAGCTAGTAGCCTCTGTTTCATTTTTTAACGAGCTTGCCACAGAGAAGAGAAACTATGCTCGTTATGCCCCCGATATGAAAGCTAGTGGCCTCTGTTTCATTTTTTAATGAGCTTGCCATAGAGAAGAGAAACTATGCTCATGATGCCCCCGACATGAAAGCTAGTGGCCTTTGTTTCATTTTTTAACGAGCTTGCCACAGAGAAGGGAAACTATGCTCATTGGCCTCTTCTTTGATCATGGCTTCCAAGAGGATAATTCTCTAGAAGGATACCATGTCAAGGGAAAAAACTCGGTCATGGCTTCCAAGAGATCTTCATTGGATGGAAGATAATCACTCTGGAAGGAACACATGTCGAGGGTCGTGACAGGGGTAAGGAGATCAGGCTCCAATAATCCGACCGGAGAAATCACCATGTCAACTACCGGATCCAAATCATCAGAATTTGAGGTCATGGGAGACAATGCCACATAATTGACATGTGGCGGGGGTGATACTGTATGCATATAAGAACCACTTAGGGAGGTAACCCAGTCGGGGCCGATGAATGAAAGTTGATCAATAATCACAATTCTTCCATCGTGAGGGAAAGATATCACATGGAAAAGGTTGGATACAAGAGATTTCATAGCATAGACATAATCCCACCCAAGGAGTAAAGAGAAATCCAAGGGGTCTCGGACTACCATGACATCGATAAAGATAGTTTTCCCTCCCAAAGTTATAGGAAACTGAGGAAGGATCCCTAAAGGTTTACTAGTTCTTATGTTAAAAGCTAACAGATTCTATGTAACCGGTGCAAGTTGTGGACTACTCAAAGCATACCAAGCAACATAAGACAAAATACTAACAGACGCACCTTCATCTATCAGCGTTTGAGGAACGTCCTGACCACGAACATGTACTATAATCCAGAAACGAATGTGGGAGGGAAGACGAGGTCCAGTTAGCGCACCCCAATCAGAAAGGATGGCTTCAATACTTGGAGGGGGTTCCACAAGAGGAGGAGGAATTCCCCCAAGCATGGTAGAGTCTGTATTAACAAGAAAAACATGGGCAGTATCAGGTTTACTCTCTAGAAGGAGAGTAGGATCGACCGATGATTGGATCGAATCAACCAATGGTGGACTTGGATAGACCACTTTAGCACTCTTCAGAGGAAGAGTAGGAATGACCGAGGAAGGGACTGGATCAATCACTTTGACATTCCTCAACGGAGGAATGGGATCGACCGATGACGAGACTGGATCAACCACTTTGGCACTCTTCAGAGGAAGAGTGGGACTGACCGAGGAAGGAACTGGATCAGTCACTTTGGCATTCCTCAATGGAGGAATGGGATCGACCGATGGTGAAACTGGATCGACCACTTTGGCACTCTTCAGAGGAAGAGTGGGACTGGTCGAGGAAGGGACTGGATCAGTCACTTTAGCATTCCTCAATGGAGGAATGGTATTGATCGATGGTGAAACCGAGTCGACCACTTGAGTTTCATTCTCCAAGGGAAGAATGGGATCGACGGGTGGAAATGGGTTGACCACTTTGGTATCACTCTCTAATGAGAGAGTGGGATCGACCGAGGATGAAAACATATCGACCACTTTAGTGTCACTCTTTTGATGAAGAGCAGGGTTGATCAATGATGGAACTGGATCAGTTGCTTGGATTCGTGGTTCAATCAAGGAGGAAACTAGATTGACCACCTGATCAACTGAACTGACCAGGGATGGAACTGGATTGACCAGTCCATCAACCAATGATGGGTCGGAGGAAAGCTTATGATAAACTTTTGGAAGTTGATGTTTTTTCCAAAAGAGAAGAAGCCTCATCCATGCAAGGACAAAGGTGAGAGTAATGATTACCTTTACATAACATGCAACGGAATTTGACAGTTTTCTTCTTCTTACCAACCTTAACATCACTAGTTGACAGGGTATCATCGACATGACAAACAAAGGCTGATGATGTGGAGGACCACATTTATAAGACTTCGGTAAGATCAGAGCAATCCCTCAGAAAGTGGTCACCCTTACAAAGGCTGCAAGGAAATTTGGGTTTTGGATTCTTCCCTTTAATCTTATTGATCTTATCAACACTCCCAGTACTATTAATAGTAACCGGTTTCTTAGAGCCAACATCTGATGTTGTTGGGGTCTTGGTCCTTTTCAGGCTCTTCTTCTTCTTCTCTTTCCATTTCTTCTTCTTCTGATCAACTTGGCTACTTGCTTTAGAGCTTTCACTAGGTGAAGAAGGAGAAATGGAAGGATATTTGATGGGCAAAGAAGGTGAAAATTCGACGTGAGGTTGATGTGTGGGTGGTGTATTGACATCTAAAGTATTAGGTGCAACTGAAACATTGGGAGGATTTGCGATCACCAGAGTGGGGAACAACCAAACTGGTAATCCAATAGTGAGTCTTGGAAGACTCAGTGTGGCAACATATGGAGGACCAAAGTTTCCAAATGAAGGAAAGGTATAAGGTTCC
>JZKD02S1666624.1:659703-675417 GCA_000966675.3 Picea glauca
GCTTCCACGCAGTAATTGTGGATTTACCCTCCAAGGAGACCGAGTGAGTTTGACCAATGTCTGCTCCAGGTACAGTGAGACTTCCCATCACCGTCACCTTGTGTAAGACCCTAAAGATTATGGCCACTAAGGTTACCAATATGCAGTCAGCCCTTAGGCGGGAACAATCGACAGTCTGATCAGAACGTACGGGCAGGGTATCGAGCCCAAAATCAACTAAAAGGATTCCACGCGGTAATTGTGGATTTACCTCAAAGTGATCCCCATAATATGATCTGACCACCACAATCAGTTAAACCACAGAGGGTTAGTCCTCGTAGCTCACCCGAATGCGACCTTGTGCGTAACCCCTGTGTGAGAGGGGGATCCTAGGCAGACTTATACGATAATTGGATTTGACTCTCCCTAACTCAGGATGCTACTGTTTCTTTTGGGAAACTTTGGAGAGTCATGCTCACAGCCTAATCCAAAGTACTAAGCCTATTCTACTATTGGTGGAGGATCCTAGAAAAGGAAAAGTTCTAAATAATTTTTAATTAGCGTTGATTTTATGGTTGTTCTTTACACAAAGGGGTGCATGGAAGTGAAACAAATGGAATTATGACTCAGAACCAAAGAATGCATCAAATATGATAAGCAGTCATTTCCTTTTGATGAACATCTATCTAAGGGAGAGAAAGAGTTATTTTCACTAACAAGCACAAATAAGGAATGTCCTCAAACAATTCTTTTTCTCAATCAAATCCTGATGCAATGTTAAAACTTTTGAGATGCCTTCTAATATGCACAATCAATCATGAAGATGATTTTTATTGTTTTCATATGAATAATGATCAATTCAACACAATTCCTGTCTTGCTAATTATCTTCTTGTATGAATGAAAACCAAACTAGCACAAGAAAAATTCATACAAACAATACACCCTTTCGTTACAATAAAAAAGAAAAGCGAAAGAAAAGAAACAATCAAAGAGAAAACAAACTTCACACCCAAAAGAAAAAGTTGAAGAACAATGATCTTGACTAAAATCGAGATGAAGAGGTCTGTAGGCCTTTGATGACCTTCAATAAGGTTTTTACTCAGTTAAACAAAGAGAAAGACAATGCATGGGTCTCAGACTCCAATCAACAGAAAAAACCAATAACAATAGTGAAGAAGGATACAAGATCCAACTAGTAAGATGTTTGTTCTTCAAAAAGACAGATGTCAAGGCTGAAAGGGAAGAAACATTGACTCACAAGGTTATTCAGCAGAGGAGACACAGAGGCAAAAACCCAGAAAAAGAAATTCTGGAAGGTTTTTTGGGCTAAAGAGGGCTAGCGCTCTGTTGCCAAAGGCAAGGAGAATTATAGTGCTCTATGCAAAGCTATGGGGGAGTTATGGTGCTCTGTTAACACTAGGACAGGGGCGCCAGGGTCAAAAAATTCCCAAAAATGTCAAAAAATCATAAAATTGCAATCCAATTCTGACAATTATGCTGAGTATGATGGGGTAGGGAGCCAATCAACTCATGAAACCAATAAAAAGAGGAGTGAACCAAGTCTGAAATAATAAAGGGGTAAAACTAGGTCAATGAGGAGAAATCAAAACAAGAAGTTTTGATTCGAGGCTATCTCCCCAGTGGAGTCGCTAGTTTCTATTGTAGGAAAATCTCCCTGCAGATAGGTAGATCGCCTCTAAGAGCTTGACCCTAACTCTAGACAGAAAAATTCTTAACATGGTCACTGACTTCATTTCAAATCCATCTAAACTAACACATGAGAAGGAAGGATGACAGAAGTACCTCTTTATCGATGTTTGTCCCTGCACGCTCCTAGTTGCGCTCCAAACCTTTTCTCCTCACTAAGTTCTGCAGACAAGCAAGATACGACCACTTCCTAATATATTGATATTAGCTTGAAAATAGATCTATCAATTCATGATAAGTTCATGTAACATTAGACACAAACTAGAAAGAAACAGGCCAAGCATTTCATATTGATGAGAATAACGACAGCAGTACTTACAATTGTAGATGTGAATGCGACAGCTTCGTCAAGTCCTCTTCGTCTAAACCTTGCCTGAAAGATCGACAACTTGGATGACAGTAGCTTCACTGATCACTCTTCTTTGGCTGATTGTGTGTTTCCTCCAAGATCATAGGTTTCATACTAGCAGTTCTTTCCCCCTTTCACCATCATAGAGCCTACTTATATAGGTTAAGAAGAGCTTAACCTCTTGAGTTATCTTTAGAACAAGTTGAGAACTTCCTCCTTAGATCAGGGATCTCTTGATGAAACCAAGAATTGAAATACAACGGCCTCCTAATCTCGAAATATCGTCCCCTTATTCTCCTCAACGAGCCAACTACTGCCTCAGATTAGGTAGCACTCCCTTATAAGGGGCATCAGAGTGTTCTAGTGCTCCCTGGTAAGATATGGGGTAGCGCCAGGGCTCTCCAAATGAGCAGCGCTCCTTCAGAGGGGGCAGGTGAGCATTAGAATTCTCCCTGAAGCCTTGTATGGGAGTGCCAGTGCTCCTAAGGCTGATATAGGGGAGCGCTCCCCCTCAAAACCTTTCTTTCAGGGCTCTATTCAGATGTCAAGAGTTTTTTTTACTTCAGTAGACTAGTTCTTCTTCTTCAAACCAAGCACATGAGGTGTTCTAAGTGTCTCCTTAGTGTTTTCGGCATGGCAGTATGCTCGAACATCATTTGCGACACTTGTGACCAACTTGCGACACTTGCGAAAGTTGTAAGGAAGATGTGACACTTACAACAACTGAGAGGAATATGCGACACTTATCCAACTGAGCAATTTTGACGTGTAACAGATCACCCCCCAAAGTATGAAGTTAGAAGATGCCAACTGATAACTGAAATACTTTGTAGACATCCAAGCAAGATTATAGACTCAGAGAACCTGACAGAATCTGCACACAAACATCCAACAAATATCATGACATATTTCAAAACCCAAGACAGGCATACCTATGCTTGGGTGATCAAGACTTGCAAGATATGGCTGCCATAAAATACACTGCAGATCCATAATTGTATTGATAAAAAGGTATAGCCACTGAAAATACACTGTGGATCTATACACTAATTACATGAACTGATCGTAGCCACAAAGAATACACAGTCGATCTACGAGATGACAATACATAGCCACGACCAATACAAAGTGGATCTATGTAACAGTGTATTTTCTCTTTGTCCAATAGAAATTCCTTCGCAGCCTGGGCAAAGCATATATCAAAATGGTCACTCGACCCAGTGTATTCTTACCAACCTCAACAAGGTACGATTCCAACCATGTGAATACATGTCTTAATGTCGAACATGGCAGAAACCACTTGATTACCGATCAATGGTGTAAACCGTTAACAAGTGCGAGGGAGATCACCATTAATGCCAATGATTCCCAAGGTACCCTAGTACATTCCATCGAATGCGAATAGGTGAGATGAAGTAGAACATCCATGGAATCATTCGATCAGAGTTCAATGATGTAAACCTACCATCGAATGTGAGGAGGCCTGCCATTGAATCATGCAGGTCCCAAAGTACTAACTGGTTTCTAAGTTTGATTCCCAGATAATGTGTTGAAGTCGACAGGAATAGACTCATCGAGGGAGGGCCTTGATGTATCCCCCATCAACGACACGAAACAAACATAGAGATGTAATTGGTAGATCAAAGAGGACATGGACTGACACAGGTTTTGAGGAAAGATATTTTGGATGGCTGACTCTCGAGGAAGATACTTCCCTTGAACACTGAGGCACAATAGCGAAACATGACGTGGACCAAAACTATGCAGTGGGTACTCTGACTTGCATCGGGTGACCCAAAGGAGTGAAAAGAACTCAAAGGATTGGCTCAGTGTAGAGGTTCAACAGATTATGATATGTGCAAATGACAAAGTGTCGTGTTCAAGGGCGACTCTAAGAAGTGCTGGATGATGTTCTCAAGAGACTGCCTGGCTTGCTCCTTTCAATTTTTTCCCCCATCCAGAGAGATGAGTACCTCTTTTTGATTTAATGAGCTCAGGGAGGATAACACATGCTCAATATAACTCACCTTCAGTAATTTCCTCTTCCTTTGTTTAACGAATTGGAAGAAGTAAGGGATCGGTCCCATATGGGTTTGTCGATGTGTGCTTTAACTAGTCCAAAGACAGAAAACTCAAAGGTTTTTTGAGATTATAGAGTTTGGAAAAACACTTAAAAGAGAACTCTCTCAGTTCCTTTTTTGTACAGTAGTCCAAAGAGACCAAAAAAGGGTTAAACTATCACTCGAAAGATGCCCTTTCTAACCTTTTAACGAGTGTGAAAGGAAGCAAGGTCACTCGACAATATTTTCATATTTAGAGAGTCTGAAAAGGGTTTAAAGAAGACTCTACATGGGTTCCTTTTTCGTGTGTTCGTGTATCCGTATGGGTCTAAAAAAGAGATAAAAGTTTACTCAGTTGTATTCTCATGTATTTACGAGCACGAGAAAGAACAAAGACTATGCTCGATATGCCCCTAGCTTTGAAAGCTGGTTTCTTAGCTCTAGAATGATCATTAAAGGCTGGATACATGCCCCCAAATCTTCAATTCATTCATCGACTTTGAGGTTGTCACCAATTTTTGTGCTAGATGGAGAAAAAGGATACAGGTGAATGAAATGAAGCTTCAAAAATGAGACCTAACGAAAGAATTGACTCGACATCTACGAGATCTGGCGAAAGACTCAACTTGAAGGGAGAGGTGATTGTTTCATTTTTTAACGAGCTTGACACAGGAAAAGAACTATGCTCAAGGTTCCAGGTTCGATCCCCAGATTGTTGTTTCATTTTTTAATGAGCTTTCTATAGAGAGGAAAACTATGCTCAAGGCCTCTGTTTCATTTTTTAACGAGCTTGCCACAGAGAAGAGAAACTATGCTCGTGACCTCTTTTTCATTTCTTTAACGATCTTTCCACAGAGAAGAGAAACTATGCTCATTATTCCCCCAGCATGAAAGCTAGTGTCCTATGTTTCATTTTTTAACGAGATTTCCACAGAGAAGAGAAACTATGCTCGTTATGCCCCCGACATGAAAGCTAGTGGCCTCTGTTTTATTTTTTAATGAGTTGGCCACAAAGAAGAGAAACTATGCTCGTGATTCCCTCGGCATGAAAGCTAGTGGCATTTATTTCATTTTTTAACGAGCTAGACACAGAGAAGGGAAATTATGCTCATTGGCCTCTTCTTTGATCATGGCTTCCAAGAGGATAATGCTCTGGAAGGATACCATGTCAAGGGACAAAAATCGGTCATGGCTTCCAAGATATCTTTGTCAGATGGAAGATAATCACTCTGGAAGGAACACATGTCAAGGTTCATGACAGGGGTAAGGAGATCAAGCTCCAATAATCCGACCGAAGAAATCACCATGTCAACTACCGGATCCAAATCGTCAGAAGTTGAGGTCATGGGAGACAACGCCACATAATTGACATGTGGCGGGGGTGATACTGTCTGCATATAAGAACCACTTAGGGAGGTAACCCAGTGGGGGCCGATGAATGAAAGTTGATCAATAGTCACAATTCTTCCATCATGAGGGAAAGATATCACATGGAAAAAGGTGGATACAAGAGCTTTCATGGCATAGACATAATCCCGCCCAAGGAGTAAAGAGAAATCCAAGGGGTCTATGACTACCATGACATCGATAAAGACAGTTTTCCCTCCCAAAGTTATAGGAAAATGACGAAGGATCCCTAAAGGTTGACTAGTTCTTCTGTTAAAAGCTAACAGATTCTGTGTAACCGATGCAAGTTGTGGACAACCCAAAGCATACCAAGCAACAGAAGACAAAATACTAACGGACACACCTTCATCTATCATCGTTTGAGGAATGTCCCGACCACGAAATTGTACTGTAAGATGCAAAGGAATGTGGGAGGGAAGACGAGGTCGAGTTAGCGCACCCCAATCAAAAAGGATGGCTTCAGTACTTGGAGGGGGTTCCACAAGAGGAGGAGGAATGCCCCCAGGCATGGTAGAGTTTGTATTAACAAGAAAAACATGGGCAGTATCAAGTTTACTCTCTA
Source organism: Picea glauca (assembly GCA_000966675.3). Classification (NCBI taxonomy): domain Eukaryota; kingdom Viridiplantae; phylum Streptophyta; class Pinopsida; order Pinales; family Pinaceae; genus Picea; species Picea glauca. The sequence goes on from JZKD02S1666624.1 coordinate 665,770, forward strand.
GAAGTAGAGTATGATCGACCGATGATTGGATCGGATCAACCAATGGTGGACTTGGATAGACCACTTTAGCACTCTTCAGAGGAAGAGTGGGACTGACCGAGGAAGGGACTGGATCAATCACTTTGACATTCCTCAATGGAGGAATGGGATCGATCGATGGCGATACTGGATTGACCACTTTGGAAATATTCATAGGAAGAGTGGGACTGACCTAGGAAGGAACTGGATCAGTCACTTTAGCATTCCTCAATGGTTGAATGGGATCAACCGATGGTGAAACTAGATCGACCACTTTGGCACTCTTCAAAGGAAGAGTGGGACTGGCCAAGGAAGGGACTAGATCAGTCACTTTATCATTCCTCAATGGAGGAATGGGATTGATCGATGGTGAAACCGAGTCGACCACTTGAGTTTCATTCTCCAAGGGAAGAATGGGATCGACGAGTGGAAACGGGTCGACCGCTTTGGTGTCACTCTCTAAAAGGAGAGTGGGATCGACCAAGGATGAAAACAGATCGACCACTTTAGTGTCACTCATTTGATGAAGAGCGGGGATGATCAATGATGGAACTGGATCAGTTTCTTGGATTCGTGGTTCAATTGAGGAGGAAACTAGATTGACCACCTGATCAACTGAACTGATCGGGGATGGAACTGGATTGACCAGTCCATCAACCAATGATGGGTCAGAGGAAATCTTATGATAACCTTTTGGAAATTCAAGTTTTTCCAAAGGAGAAGAAGCCTCGTCCATGCGAGGACAAAGGTGAGATTAATGATTACCTTTACATAACATGCAAGGGAATTTGACAGTTTTCTTCTTCTTACCAACCTTAACATCACTAGTTGATGGGGGTATCATCAACATGACGAACAGAGGCTGATGATGTGGAGGATCACATATCTAAGACCTGGGTAAGACCGGAGCAATCCCTCAGAAAGTGGTCACCCTTACAAAGGCTGCAAGGGAATTTGGGTTTTGGATTCTTCCCTTTAATCTTATTGATCTCATCAACACTCCCAGTACTATTAATAGTAATCGGTTTCATAGAGCCAACATCTTATGTTGTTGGGGTCTTGGTCCTTTTCGGGCTCTTCTTCTTCTTCTCTTTTCATTTCTTCTTCTTCTTATCAACTTGGCTACCTGCTTTAGAGCTTTCACTAGGCGAAGAAGGAGAAATGGAAGGAGACTTGATGGGCAAAGAAGGTGAAAATTCGACATGAGGTTGATGTGTGGGTGGTGTCTTGACATCCAAAGTATTAGGTGCAACTGAAACATTGGGAGGATTTGGGATCACCGGAGTGGGGAACAACCAAACTGGTAATCCAATAGTGAGTCCTAGAAGACTTAGTGTGGCAACATATGGAGGACCAAAGTTTCCAGATGAAGGAAAGGTATAAGGTTCCCTAGAAGAAGGGGTTCCTCCATTGGTACACCCAGGATTCGATGCCATTAACACTGACTCGACCTAAGGTCCACTAAGTAAAAGAAACAGCATACGCTAATAGAATCTAAGAATCAGAACCAAGCAAGTAGGACCTTCTCTCGATAACCGTACTAGTTGGTGATGAAATCCAAAATCGCGAGATCAAGTCCAGAAGGGGCGGGGATAGGGTGGAATAGTTACAATGGTGACCTGCTTAACGGACTTACACCTTGGTGCAAGCTTCCACGCAGTAATTGTGGATTTACCCTCCAAGGAGCCTGTGTGAGTTTGACCAATGTCTGCTCCAAGTACAGTGAGACTTCCCATCACCGCCACCTTTTGTAAGACCCTAATATTATGGCCACTAAGGTTACCAATTCACAGTCATCCCCTGGTCGAGAACAGTCGACAGTCCGATCAGAATGTACGGGTAGGGTATCGAGCTCGAAATCAACTAAAAGGCTTCCACGCAGTAATTTTGGATTTACCTCAAAGTGATCCCCATAATACGATCTGACCACCACAATCAGTTAAACCATGGAGGGTTAGTCCCCGTAGCTCACCTGAATGCGAACCTGTGTGTAACCCCTGTGTGAGAGGGGGATCCCAGGCAGACTTATACGATAATTGGATTTGACTCTCCCTAACTCAGGATGCTACTATTTCTTTTGGAAACTTTGGAGAGTTATGCTCACAGCCTAATCCAAAGTACTAAGCCTATTCTACTGTTGGTGGAGGATCCTAGAAAAGGAAAAGTTCTAAATAATTTTTAATTAGCGTTGATTTTATGGTTGTTCTTTACGCAAAGGGGTGCATGGAAGTGAAACAAATGGAATTATGACTCAGACCCAAAGAATTCATCGAATATGATAAGAATTCATTTCCTTTCGATGAACATCTATCTAAGGGACATAAAGAGTTCTTTTCACTAACAAGCACAAATGAGGAATGTCCTCAAACAATTCTTTTTCTCAATCAAATCCTAATGCAATGCTAAAACTTTTGAGATGCCTTCTAATATGCACAATCAATCCTGAAGATGTTTTTTATTGTTTTCATATAAATAATGATCAATTCAACACAATGCTTGTATGGTTAATTATCTTCTTGTATGAATGAAAACCAAACTAGCACAAGCAAAAGTCATACAAACAATACACCCTTTCATTAAAATCAAAACAAAAAGTGAAAGAAAAGAAACAATCAAAGAGAAAACAAACTTCACACCCAAAAGAAAAAGTTGAAGAACAATGATCTTGACTAAAATTGAGATGAAGAGGTCTGTAGGCCTTTGATGACCTTCACCAAGGTTTTTACTCAGTTAAACAGAGGGAAAGACAACGCATGGGTCTTAGACTCCAATCAACAGAAAAAACCAATAACAATAGTGAAGAAGGCTACAAGATCCAACTAGTAAGATGTTTGTTCTTCAAAAAGACAGATGTCAAGGCTGAAAGGGAAGAAACATTGACTCACAAGGTTACTCAGCAGAGGAGACACAGAGGAAAAAACCTAGAAAAAGCAATTCTGGAAGGTTTTTTGGGCCAAAGAGGGTTGGCGCTCTGTTGCCAAAGGCAAGGAGCATTATAGCGCTCTGTGCAAAGCTATGGGAGAGCGCTGGTGCTCTGTTAACACTAGGACAGGGGCGCTAGGGTCAAAAAATTCCCAAAAATGTCAAAAAATCAGAAAATTGCAATCCAATTCCGACAATTATGCTGAGTATAATGGGGTAGGGAGCCAATCAGCTCATGAAACCAATCAAAAGAGGAGTGAACCAGGTCTGAAACAATCAAGAGGTAAAACTAGGTCAATGAAGAGAAATCAAAACAAGAAGTTTCGATTTGAGGCTATCTCCCCAGTGGAGTCGCCAGTTTCTGTTGTAGGAAAATCTCCCTACGGACAGGTCGATCGCCTCTAAGAGCTTGACCCTAACTCTAGACAGAAAATTATTAAAATGGTCACTGACTTCCTTTAAAATCCATCTAAACTAACACATGAGAAGGAAGGATGACAGAAGTACCTCTTTATCGATGTTTGTCCTCTTTATCGATGATAAGTTCATGTAACATTAGACACAAATTAGAAAGAAACAGGCCAAGTGTGTCATATTGATGAGAATAACGACAGCAGTACTTACAATCGTAGATGCGAATGTGATAGCTTCGTCAAGTCCTCTTCGTCTAACCCTTGCCTGAAAGATCCACAACTTGGATGATAGCAGCTTCATTGATCACTCTTCTTTGGCTGACTGTGTGTTTCCTCCAAGATCATAGGTTTCATACTAGCAGTTCTTTCCCCTTTCACCATCATAGAGCCTACTTATATAGGTTAAGAGGAGCTTAACCTCTTGAGTTATATTTAGAACAAGTTGAGAACTTCCTCCTTAGATCAGGGATCTCTTGATGAAACCAAGAATTTGAATACAACTGCCTCCTAATATTGAAAGATCCTCCCCTTATTCTCCTCAACAGGCCAACTACTGCCTCAGATTAGACAGCTCTCCCTTAGAAGGGGCATCAGAGCATTGTAGTGCTCCCTGGTAAGATATGGGGTAGCGTCAGGACTCTCCAGATGAGTAGCACTTTTTCAGAGGGGGCAGAGGAGAGTTAGAGCTCTCACTGAAGCCTTGTAGGGGAGCACCAGCGCTCCTAATGTTGATATCAGGGAGTGCTCCCCCTCAAAACCTTTCTTTCAGGGCTCTATTCAGATGTCAAGAGTTTTTTTTCTTCAGTAGACCAGTTCTTCTTCTTCAACAAAAGCACATGAGGTGTTCTAAGTGTCTCCCTAGTGTCATTGGCATGGCAGTATGCTCAAAAATAGTTTGCGACACTTGTGACCAACTTGCGACACTTGCAAAAGTTGTAAGTAAGATGCGACACTTACGAAAACTGAGAGGAATATGCGACACTTATTCAACTAATTAATTTTTATGTGTAACAGATCGCCCCCCAAAGTATGAAGTTAGAATATGCCAACTGATAACTGAAATACTTTGTAGACATCCAAGCAAGGGTATAGACTCGGAGAACCTGACAGAAGCTGCACACAAACATCCAACAAATATCATGACATATTTCAAAACCCAAGGCAGGCATACCTATGCTTGGGTGATCAAGACTTGGAAGATATGGCTTCCATAAAATACACTACGGATCCATAATTGTATTGATAAAAAGGTATAGCCACTGAAAATACACTGTGGATCTATACACTGATGACATGAACTGATCGCAGCCACAAAGAATACACAGTGGATCTACAAGATGACAAGACATAGCCACGACCAATACAAAGTGGATCTATGTAACAGTGTATGTGCTCTTTGTCCAATAGAAATTCCTTCGCAGCCTGGGCAAAGCATATATCAAAATGGTCACTCGACCCAAGGTCTTCTTACCAACCTCAACAAGGTACGATTCCAACCATGTGAATAGATGTGATGTCGAACATGGAAGAAACCACTTGATTACCGGTCAATGGTGTAAACCGTTAACAAGTGCAAGGGAGATCACCATTAATGCCAATGATTCCTAAGGTACCCTAGCACATTCCAGCGAATGCGAATAGATCAGCTGAAGTTGAACATCCATGGAATCATTCGATCAGAGGTCAATGATGTAAACCTACTGTCGAATGTGAGGAGGCCTTCCATTGAGGCATGTAGGTCCCAAAGTACTAACTGGTTTCTAAGTCTGATTCTCGGATAATGTGTTGAAGTCGACAGGAATAGACTCGTCGAGGGAGGGCCTTGATGTATCCCCCATCAACGACATGAAACAGACATAGACATGTAATTGGTAGATCAAAAGGACATGGATTGACACTGGTTTTGAGGCAATATATTTGTGATGGCTGATTCTCGAGGAATATACTTCCCTTGAACACTGAGGCACAATAGAGAAATATGACGTGGACCAAAACTATGCAGTGGGTACTGTGACTTGCATCGGGTGACCCAAAGGAGTGAAAGGAACTTGAAAGATTGGCTCAGTGTAGAGGTTCAGCGGATTATGATATGTTCAAATGACAAAGAGTCGTGTTCAAGGGCGACTCTAAGAAGTGTTGGATGATGTTCTCAAGAGACTGCATGGCTTGCTCCTTTCAATTTTTCCCCCATCCAGATAGATGAGTACCTCCTTTTGATTTAATGAGCTCGAGGAGGATAACACATGCTCAATATAACTCACCTTCGGTAAGTTCCTCTTCCTTTTTTTAACGAACCAGAAGAAGTAAGGGATCGATCCCATATGGGTCTGTCGATGTGATCTTTAACGAGTCCAAAGATAGAAAACTCGAATGTTTTTCAGGATTATAGAGTTTGGAAAAACACTTAAAAGAGAACTCTCTCAGTTCCTTTTTCGTACATTAGTCCAATGAGACCAAAAAAGGGTTAAACTATCGCTCGAAAGACACCCTTTCTGACCTTTTAACGAGTGTGAAAGGAAGCAAGGTCACTCGACAATCTTTTCATATTTAGAGAGTCTGAAAAGGATTTAAAGAAGACTCCACGGGGGTTCCTTTTTCGTGTGTTCATGTATCCGTACGGGTCCGAAAAAGAGATAAAAGTTTACCTAGTTGCATTCTCATGTATTTACGAGCACGAGAAAGAACAAATACTATGCTCAGTATGCCCCCAGCTTTGAAAGCTGGTGGCTTAGCTCTAGAATGATCATTAAAGGCTGGAGACATTGGTCCAGAATGATCATTAAAGGGAGATTGTCCATGCATAGTTTTTGGTCCATGTCTCCAGCCTTTGAAGATCATTCTGGAGTCAACTCACCAACTTTCAAGCTGGGGGCATACCGAGCTTAGTATTTGTTCTTTCTCGTGTTCGTAAATACATGAGAATGAAACCGGGTAAGCTTTTATCTCTTTTTCGGACCCGTATGGATATGAACACATGAAAAAGAAACCCCCCTGGAGTCTCCTTTAAACCCTTTTCAGAGTCTCTAAATATGAAAAGATTGTCGAGTGATATTGCTTCCTTTCACACTCATTAAAAGTTCAGAAGGGCATCTTTTGAGAAATAGTTTAACCCTTTTTCGGTCTCGTTGGACTATTGTACGAAAAAGGAACTGAGAGAGTTCTCTTTTAAGTGTTTTTCCAAACTCTATAATCTCGAAAAAACTTCGAGTTTTCTTTCTTTGGACTCGTTAAAGCACACATCGACAAACCCATATGGGACTGAACCCTTACTTCTTTCGGTTCGTTAAAAAAAGGATGAGGAACTTACCGAAGGTGAGATATATTGAGCACGTGTTATCCTCCTCGAGCTCATTAAACCAAAAAGAGGTACTCATCTATCTGGATGGGGGAAAAATTGAAAGGAGAAAGCCAAGCAGTGTCTTGAGAACATCATCTAGCACTTCTTAGAGTCGCCCTTGAACACGACACTTTGTCATTTGCACATATCATAATCAACTAAACCTTTGCACTGAGCCAATCCTTTGAGTTCCTTTCACTCCTTTGGGTCACCCGATGCAAGTCACAATACCCACTGCATAGTTTTGGTCCATGTCATGTCATGTTGTTGTTCCTCAGTGTTCAAGGGAAGTATCCACCTCGAGAGTCAGCCATCCCAAATATATTTCCTCAAAACCTGTGTCATTCCACATCCATTTGATCTACCAATTACATCTCCATGTCCATTTCATTTCATTGATGGGGGATACATCAAGGCCCTCCCTCGACGAGTCTGTTCCTGTCGACTCCAACACATTATCCATGAATTAGGCTTAGAAACTAGTTTAGTATTTTGGGACCTGCATGCCTCAATGGTAGGCCTCCTCACATTCAATAGTAGGTTTACATCATTGACCTCTTATTGGATGATTCCACAGATGTTCGACCTCAGATCATATATTCACATTCGCTGGAATGTATTAATGTACCTTAGGAATCATTGGCATTAATGGTGATTTCCCTTGCACTTGTTAACGGTTTACACCATTGACCGGTAATCAAGTGGTTTCTGCCATGTTCGACATCAGGACATCTATTCACATGGTCAGATTCATACCATATTGGGATTGGTAAGAAGACCCTGGGTTGAGCGATCACTTTGATATATCCCTTGCCCAGGCTGTGAAGGAGTTTCTATTGGACAAAGAACACATACACTGTCACATAGATCCACTTTGTATTGGTCGTGGCTATGTCTTGTCATCTCGTAGATCCATTGTGTATTCTTCGTGGCTACGACCAGTCTAAGTCATCAAAGTATAGATCCACATTGTATCTTCGGTGGCTATACCCTTTTAAAAATACAATTATGGATCCGCAGTGTATTTTATGGCGTCCATATCTCGCAAGTCTTGATCACCCAAGCATAGTATGCCTGCCTTGGGTTTTGAAATATGTCATGATATTTGTTGGATGTTTGTGTGCAGCTTCCATCAGGTTCTCCGAGTCTATACCCTTGCTTGAATGTCTACAAATTATTTCAGTTATCAGTTCCTATCTTCTAACTTCATACTTTGGGGGGAAATTTGTTACACATCAAAATTACTCAGTTGGATAAGTGTCGCATGTTCCTCCCAGTTGTCGTAAGTGTCGCATCTTCCTTACAACTTTCGCAAGTGTCACAAGTTGGTCACAAGTGTCGCAAATGATGTTAGAGCATACTGTCATGCCGACGACACTAAGGAGACACTTAGAACACCTCATGTGCTTGGTTTGAAGAAGAAGAACTGATCTATTGAATTCAAATAACTCTTAACACCTGAATAGAGCTCTGAAACAAAGGTTTTGAGGGGGAGCGCTCCCCTATATCAGCCTTAGGAGCGTTGGCGCTCCCCTACAAGGCTTCAGGGAGAATTATAACGCTCCCCTGCCCCCTCTGAAGGAGCACTTCTCATATGGAGAGAAATGGCGCTACCCCATAGCTTACTAGGGAGCGCTACAACGCTCTAATTCCCCTTCTAAGGGAGCACTGCCTAATATGAGGTAGTAGTTGGCCCATTGAGGAGAATAAGGGGAGGATCTTTCGAGATTAGAAGGTAGTTGTATTCAAATTCTTGGTTTCATCAAGAGATCCCTGATCTAAGGAGGAAGTACTCAACTTGTTCTAAAGATAACTCAAGAGGTTAAGCTCCTCTTAACCTATATAAGCAGGCTCTATGATGGTGGAAAAGGGGAAGAATTGCTAGTATGAAACCTATGATCTTGGAGGAAACACACAGTTAGCCAAAGAAGAGTGATCAGTGAAGTTGTTGTCATCCAAGTTGTGGATCTTTCAGGCAAGGGTGAGATGAAGAGGACTTGACGAAGTTGTCGCATTCGCATCTATGATTGTAAGTACTGTTGTCGTTATTCTCATCAATATGACACGCTTGGCCTGTTTATTTCTAGTTTGTGTCTAATATTACATGAACTTATCATTAACTGATAGATCTTTTTTCAAGCTAATATCAATAGAGTAGGAAGCAGTCATATCTTGTTTGTCTACAGAACTCAGCGAGGAGCAAAGGATTGGAGCGCAACTCGAAGCGTGCAGGGACAAACGTCAATAAAGAGGTACTTTTGTTATCCCTCCTTCTCATGTGTTAGTTTAGATGGATTTGAAAGGAAGTCAGTGACCATGTTAATAATTTTCTGTCTAGCGTTAGGGTCAAGCTCTTGGAGGCAATCTACCTATTCGCAGAGAGATTTTCCTACAATAGAAACTCCAAAAACGTGACATGGACCAAAACTATGCAGTGGATACTGTGACTTGCGTCGAGTGACCCAAAGGAGTGAAAGGAACTCGAACGATTGGCTCAGTGCAGAGGTTCAGAGGATTATGATATGTGCAAATGACAAAGTGTCGTGTTCAAGGGCGACTCTAAGAAGTGTTGGATGATGTTCTCAAGAGACTGCTTGGCTTGCTCCTTTCAATTTTTTCCCCCATCCAAATAGATGAGTACCTCTTTTTTATTTAATGAGCTCGAGGAGGATACCACATGCTCGATATAACTCACCTTCGGTAAGTTCATATTCCTTTGTTTAACCAACCGAAAGAAGTAAGGGTTCGGTCCCATATGGGCCTGTCGATGTGTGCTTTAACGAGTCCAAAGACATAAAACTCGAAGTTTTTTCTGGATTATAGAGTTTGTAAAAACACTTAAAAGAGAACTCTCTCAGTTCCTTTTTTGTACAGTAGTCCAACGAGACCTAAAAGGGGTAAACTATCGCTCGAAAGACACCCTTTCTGACCTTTTAACGAGTGTGAAAGGAAGCAAGG
>JZKD02S1666624.1:714418-738514 GCA_000966675.3 Picea glauca
ATAACCTTCTCAACTAAAGGAGTCCCCAAAATAAGTGACCCACTCTCCCCATGATGATATGTGAGTGTAAGGTCAACTGTCTGCACGTCATGTATCTCCTCCTGGATCTTTGGATCTACATGTCCATGGTGTGCATCCCTCATGTACGGATCCTCTATGTTATTTCTATCCTCATGTGATGTGGTTGTCCCAGGTGTCTGGAAAGATGGAAAATGTGTCATGTTCAGCAAAGGAAGCTCGTCATATCTAGGTGCTAACACGTGTGAATGATCACAAGTGTCACCACTCTGCTGAGGTGTAAGGTCATCAATAGTATATGATGTGTCTTCTGAAACATCGGTTCTACTATCCTATCCATCCAACTGTCCCTCTAATGCGCAAGGGTCACTATCCTCCTCAAGTGCACAAGGATCACTAGCCTCTGTGCAAGAGTTATTATCATCATCAGACTACTCCAAATAAGCATCTATCGCTCCATCCTCACATACCTCATCATAACTGTCATGGTGCACCTCAATAATATGCTTCTTACCCTTACCCCTACACCTATGAACTGGTTCCCAAGGCACCTTGCAACTGTAGTAAAGTTGTGTGCTCCTACTGTGCATGGGGTCTATCTGTTCTTCCCTCCATCTAGATTATCTAGCTCTCTTTTCCCCTACTACGATGATCCGGTGTATAACCTCATCTTCACTCCAAATGGGATTTATTAAGGCTACATATTGTTGGAAGGTTATTTGGGCCCTATTTCCCTCACTAAGGGTGTAATATATTATCTCACAGAATATTATCTCATAGTATATCTCATCCATTTCTCCTTTATGGAAGATACCACTGTAATATTCCCAAGCCAATATGCCAGGAACATCATGTCTTGCATGATTTTTAAAAATTTTCTGGTTGTGGCATTTCATCAAACATGTTATCACTGAAATTTTGTTCGCAAATGGTTACAGGAATCCAACATCTCCAAACACCTATTAGTTCATTCATGGCCCAAAAAATGCATTTCCAAAGGGCACAAACTATACAACTAGTCATAAAATCAACATGTGCTTATAATACAAAGGAAGTGTGCACACGTGCGCCAGTCGAAAATGTTGGAAAAGAACATATGAACCCAATGTGAAACTTTGTATGCAAAAATCTATGCACACCTAAGAACAATGCATTTATGATTTAGGTCGGCCTCCCACCCACTTTTCTTTCAGCTCCCAAGTTGATTTGACCCTCAAATATGAAATGAACCTAAGTAGGGGGTTGGTAAAAGATCTAAGGGTGTCCTAAAGGCCCCCTTGTTCACACTAAAGACCGGTTGGATAATTCCTCAAAGATTTTCTATAAAAAGAGGCCATGGTTGCACTACATTTTCAATAATCTCATTGTATTGTTATGCTACCTCTATTATCCTTTTGGGGTCCTATAATTATAGGCGAATCGATTCTTCGACTGTTGATTTGGAGTTTTACCTCCTGATGACGAGATCTGGCTCGGTTGATCCCGTTTCCTCCCTCCATCCATTTCGCCAGATCCTCCATCATTCTATTGCATCTTTCATCCTCTGCTACGGCTTCACTCCCTTGTCTTTTCAACCCATTGAATATGCCTCACCCACCTTCTATCCCTGAATAAATGGACTTAGGATAAAAACATTAAGTTAATAATCCCAGTTAGTTAGATTAAAAAAGTAAGGTTAGTATAGTTAGTATAGGTTAAACTAGTTAATAAAGAGCTAGCTAATAATTAATTAAGTATTAATTAGTTAATTATTAGTTAAGCTAAAAAATCTAGGTTAGTAACTAAGTTAGTAATTAGGGTTAGTTTTAAATTAAAATAAAACAATTTAAAAAAAAAAACAAAAAAAAAATATAATAATTAAATAACATATAAACAAATTATAATAAGCATATTATATATAATATAAAAAACAATAAAAAACAATTTAAAAAACAAAAAAAAAGAACAAAACATAAAAAGGTACGTAAAAGCAAAACCAAACATATTATAATATATTATATTAAAAACAAAAATTAAAAAAACAACATAACAATCCTAAGTCTACCCTACCCCCTACCTACGTCACTCTCCACTCCCCCTCACCCACCTACGTCATACTCCACTCACCCATCCCCCTCACGTCACCTTCCACTCAAACATGCACACTCCCGCCCACACCTACCTCCACACATCTCCTTACACCCCGCCCCCATCCACCATGCCATAAAATAAATCAATGCGTAATAATTTTTCTGGACCCCCCCTCACCTTCCGAAGTTTAACGAGGGGGGGGGGGGTCCGGAATTTGAATTAATACTCATGCAGATTTGGACAGTCCCAGAGTGAGCACCTATATCAACGGACTAGATTGAATTCTGTACCCTCTGTGTGTTCTACTTTTAACGAGGGGGGGGGGGTCCAGAATACCGCCCTCCCGCAAAAAAAAACCACTTTTTTCCAAAATTTACCATTTTTTCCTATTTTACCATGTCATCTTCCAGATCGATTTTTGGGCAAACGGAGATGGATTTTAAAAATATGAGAGAGGTTTTTTCTCAGCACAGGCTGAGGAACAAAAACCTCTTTCATTTTTTGAAATGAAGTTACGAACAGAGATAATAGAAGATATCTTCGAGGCCTATTTTTCCATATTTTCAATTTTCCATTTCAGTCCCGATCTTGCAGGAGATGTTACGGACAGCTGGGGACGAATTTAGCGAAACCGAAGGATTTTTTTGTCCATCACATTCCCATATACAATAACCTCTTTCAGTTTTCACCCAGGTGTCATCATTGAAGATAAAATCATGTCTGTTCGGACCCCTTTTTTGCAGAAAACCGGTCCGTTTTTCATGGCAGAAAGCTCCAAATTTGGTGGAAGTGGTGGCTATTTTTGGCCGAGGTAGTTAAACTGACTTCTGAAAATTATTGGGATGATCTATCTTATTTATTTAGATGATTTTAATGTAAACATGTTCGACCTATGAGGTTCCTGGAGCATGGGTTGTGTATGACCAGAGAAAGTTTTTTTTGTAATATTTTAATGATTGATCAATAATGAGCTTGTTTTTCATAGGATTCTTGTGTGGGTGTATTGGTGGTGTTTTCCTGTCACCTTTCAATTTGTTTTCATTTTATTATTATCAGAAGGAAAGTAATAGATGCAAAATTTATCAGCAGATACTCTGCCTCTCAGCTTCTGATAATCTTTATGTTATTCATCTAAAAAGCCCAGCTTAGGAATTCTTAGCTGCTCCCTTGCCTGGCTTTTTCTCCACTTTTTCTTCTTCAAGTCAACATCATTAAAACTCAATTCGATCCAAGACATTCACTACCTTTCCCTGTGTAAAATTTTTGTCCAGATCTGAGAAATCAACCACATTTCTAAGTACAGACCCCATTTGGCCAATGGCCCTCCTTGCTGTTCCAAAACAACCTTTTAAAAACCCCAACCCATGTTCTTCATAACTAGCCTAATACCTCTTCAAACAAAGCTATATCAGACAGAGAGATCCCTCTCTGAGTCTTGGAGGGATAGATCTAAGACTCGAAGTGGTTTTGATGTTGCCTCTGTGACTGCCTCATAGCCTTGGGAAAATTACAGAGTTCTAACATATCCTACAAGAACCTCTTTCCTTCTTGGAGCATACTAGCATCATCTCATTAAGCTATTCACCTCCCCTGTTGAGGGAATGAGTTTGGATTTATTCACCATTTCCCTGTTAGTTTGTTATTTGTAAGAAGACCTCTCAAAATAGGGGACTCAAGAGCCCTCCCTTGCAAGAAGAGGGGGTCCATAAGTCCCACTTTTTCTTTGGTGTTTGCCCACTAATATAAATTCTCCATTGGTGGCATGAATTTTGGTCAATTGTTTGATTTATTTTGGTTATAATTTCCTTATGCATTGTAGTTTCATTTATTTGGTTGTTATTAGCTTAGTTGTTTATTTATTTCTTGTGCTTGATGTGTCAAACTCTTTCACTAACTCATGTCATGTCCAGTTGATGCCATTGGACTTGCAAGTGTCCCTCTTTTGCTCATTCAAGTGGTGAAAAGGATACAACAGATTCGCGACCACACTGGTTAAAGGTATCAATTTCCTCCATATTTGGGTTGTTTGAGCACTTCTTTTTAATCTATTTACCTTGTAGGGATCATAACCGGCCCAAGCCTACCTGAAAAGAGCCGAATTCAGAGCTAGAATAAGAGAATTTTATTTAAAATTTTCTTCTCGGGCGCGTATCAGAGCATGCATGGGATTTTCAACCCACAAGCATATCTTCGGAGCACATGTGCCAATAGCATTGTGTCTTCAAGCACATTCTATGCATGGTGCACCAACAGGTCATTGTTTCTCTGAGCATTGGCACCACATGTGCCTCTGTCTACTCAATGTCCCACGCATCCATCCAGAAATTTGACATTGTAAGGGTATTTTGTGATAGTTTGAAGACCCATAGCCTTCTAAATATTGATTCTATGCAGTTTGTAATATGCTCCACACTTAGATTCCCTCTCCACATGAAGGGTTAGTCAAAACATAGGCACTTAGGGGGTTAAAAACCATATTTTTTCCTCTCTTTTCTTTGGGTTGCCACATGGATGGATTTTTTTTATTGTAAGAATTAAGTTGGAATAATTCACTATCACATATATAAAAACTTGCATTGGGACCAGAAATCAAACTTCAATCACTGAGTATACTCTTCCCTCACACCGTAGAGTGATCTTGAGAATCAAAAAAACAATTCAGGGAAGATTTCATCTCCCTTAAAAACAAAATCTTTAGGAGAGGCCAAAGCCCCCCTAGGGACCCTTCTTAGTTTCTTTTTTTTTTAAACATATTAAATTTTTAAGGGCCCATACATGCCCACATGTTGCAAAGATAGGATAGTTTTGAAGCTACTTTATTAGTTTACATCACTAGGGGAGTTTAAATATTATTGTAATGGGCCCATGCATGCCCACATGCTTTCAATATAGGATAGTCTTTTGAAGCTTTCTTAGATTAAATCACATTAGGGAGCTTAAAGGATTGGTAAGGACCCATATGTCCACATGCTAGCTCTCTAGGGACTTTAAAATTTCACAAGGTTGTATCAATGGCATCTCGTAAGATATGTAATCAAGACTTGTAAGGACCACATGAAGTCCACATGTTGCAAGGTGACACCTAACTTATTAAAAAAAATTGGCACATTTTATCACTTGCTCACACACAAAGTCACTACTCACTCACATAATTTCATCTCGAATTGTGGAGGTTGAAGTAGTTTTCCTCCAAAGGGATTCTGAAACGTCCCACTATTTCTTGAAGGAATTATCCACTCCCACTTAATTTAAACAAGATTGGTTCACACCCCCAATCTCTCAAATAACCACATCTAAAATTTTCTAAAAACTAACTAAGTTTTCCTACATAGGAGGTGCCAAAAGAAACTTTTAGTCTAGGTAGGATCTCGGGGATAGGCATCCAAATAACTCCCCATTATTTGGTTCTCACACCTTCAAACATTAGAAGTCGACAAATAGAGAACTTTAAAATCCTCCAAGTCAAGTGTTCCTACACCATAAGGCAGGGAGATACCCGTGAAGGGTTGAAGGTCGAGGTCTAGTTTTTTTGTGTGTCCCTCCTTGAGGCACCCACCTCTTGGAAGGGATCCAGCCCGTGACCCATTTCTGAGGCCGAAAATCTAAATGTCACACCTTTATGAAGGTACCTAGTGGCCAAATTTTAGGACATCTACCCAGGTGGAAATTGTTGGTTGCAATTGCACCTTGATCGGATTTTGTGTGGATATTGGGAAATATCGCCAGCTCTTTTAGGATATGCACCCTCTACCCCTCATTATAAATGATTGTTCCATCCTTCACTAGTTCCTATTTCGGTGGCTTCAGACCCCACTGTCGAGTGCTATTGGAAGATATAGTGTTATTTGAGAGGAAGGATGTTACATATTTTAGGACACGACCATTTGTTTTCTTTGTTCCCCCATGTAGACAAAATCCACCTACCCACATGTATGCTTATTTTTCAATTAATTTATGTATGATGCTCTTGTGATTACATGCAATTGTGAGATATATTATGAAGTTCCAAAACTATACAAAGACTCTTGTTCATTTTATTGCTCTCATCACCATTTTCACACATTCACTTTGTTAGTCAGACATCATAGGGAACCCACACAATCCCCGATGTTCCAGACACTTGCAGAACCTCCCTCCTCTTTTAGGAGGATTTCCTAGTCTTTACACCTCATCGGCTCAACACTCTCACACCCCTATGAGTGCCACTATATTGGGATTATCTTTTCTTGGTTCCACTTTACTTGGGTCCACTCCCCAAGGTCAACCATACACTATCTTTCCTTTACAAGGAAGCAAGGCGCAAACTTTTTCCCAAGGGGGAAGTACAAATCCACCTAGCCCCCCTCATGGGTCAGGTACATAAACCACTCACACCATCGCTAGAACTAATCCTCCACCACCACTCCATATGTCGTATCTAGCCTCCCTCAACATACCAGATCTGAGTAAGCTCACCAATGATCCTATATTGCACAACCCCACATGGCCTACAATTCCTACCAAACTACCTTCGAACATTCCCAAGTTTGAAGGAAAGGTGAAAGAGGATCCTACCAACCATGTCATGACCTTCCACCTATGGTTCTCTTCAAACAGCATCATGGATTAATCCATCCAATTAAGGTTATTTCATCACACACTCATAGGCCCATCATCTAAGTGGTATGTAGACAAAAAATCAGGGTCCCATGTGACTTTTGAATCATTGGCCAAAACCATTTTGACCTTCTTTAAACTACCAATTCTCCACGAAAATGGTCTAGAATTTCTCTCTGAGTTTAAACAAACCTTAGCCACACACATCACTGACCACATTCACGCATGGAATCGGAGATGTAGTCTATGCAAAGTAGAAACCACCAAATAAAAATGCCTTGATTGGTTTCTCATAGCACTCGTCTCTCTCCTTGCCAAAGATGTGGCCTCCACCTTCCCCCAAACTAAAGAAGAAGCCATCAGCAAGGCTCAATAGTACAACCTCATTTAAGAACAGTCACGATACTTATACACAGTACTACTCAATGCTCCAAGATCTGTACCATTCGGCTAGGACAAACCTGGGATGTCTCACTCAGCGGATGGATTGATTGGTACCATAACACACCACAATCCATACCCCAAAAAACCACCTATGTACGGTACACCTCAATATCCACTGATATATGGAGGACCCCCTTATTATCCTCCTCCCCCTTATCAACAACCATACCCTATTTCCCTTCCTCCACCCATAAGTGGACCCCGTCGGCACCCATGATGCACCCAAATGTTCAACTGAGTTCTGGTAACCCCTCTGCCTCATCTTACACCCTAAATACTAGTGAAAGTGTTATTCCTTCCTATGTAACCTATGGATCATTTCCAAACAATAATCTGTATTTCCCATTTCGTGGTCCTCCACAACCCATTGCTCCTCCACAAGGACAACCACACGCTGGGGTTAACTTTGTTTATCCCTCTCCCATTCAACAATTTAAAAATTTTGAACAAATGAATATGGAAAATACATCCCATCGGTCAAATAATGCCATAAATAAAGGAAAAAACTAAAACAATAATAACCCAGGACCAGGGGGAAACAACCCCCAATAGAAAAATACACGTTGGGGGAAACCAGAATCAGGGGAACGAGAAACCCCAAGGGGGAAATAACAACAAATTCTAAGGGTGGAACAACAACAACCTCTGGACGAACTTCCCTTGTTCCTTTTTCATTGAGCATGGTCATTATACTCACCATTTCCCCCAAATTGTTGACTTCAAACGAATGAAAGATTCCATGAATGCACCACATCCTCCAGCATCGCCTACCCCTCAGCAGGCCCCACAACAGTATTTGCAACAACCACCCCCGACGTTGTTGCAAAACCCTATTCCACATCAAGGTGTGATGAATACCCAGCAGGAAATGCACCATGCCCCACCACAGATGGGACAGTATCAAAACCCCAGGAATCTGGGAGATCGAACGATTCTTCTCACTAGCGAAGAAGAAATTCTTCTACAAATGTGCATTCGTCAATACAACACACCTCCTGAACCTACTCCCACCACTTTGGAGGTAGGTCCTATTACATCCGGACAACCTTTGATGATTCCACAGCCTAACATTGAACCACCCATTTGTATTCCTCGTATCCCCTTATGATGGAATGTCAACAACCCTCGGGATAGGGAGGCACACAACTACAGTTTGGTCGATGACTTGGCATAATCTCTTATAGCCATGTCAGTCTTGGAGGTTCTCCAAACCTGTCCCACTCAACAGAAATCATTACTTTCTACCTTGGGGGCATTCAACCCTATTGATACTAGACTCATCACATTTGATCTGATTTGTGAGGAACCCCATCTCCCTTCTTTGGTAGCTTTCCAGATACCAGTCAAGATTCGGAACATCGTATTTCATCAATGTATCATCGATGAAGGTGAATCCAAATGCATCAAGTCCAAAATAGTATGGAAGAAACTTGGCTCACCCAAGATAATACCATCTTCCATCACTTTGAGAGCTTATGATGGATGACCATCCTCTCCTGAAGGGATCTTTCAAAATGTTCTCGTTGAACTCGGGGGAAAAACCATTCTTATTGACATTGAGGTTATCGACACCTCACTCAATTACAACATCTTGTTTGGATGTAGCTACATGTATGCTATGAAGTCTGTGGTCTCTTATGTGTTTCGAATGATGATGTCCCCCACAACGGGAAGATCATCACCATTGACCAAGTTTCACATTACGAGCCCAACCCTTCCTCCAACATTGATAACATCCTACCTCTTTTCCACACTAATTTCGATGCCTACCCACTCATCGAGATGGGTCCTAGAATTTTCAAGGACCCATCCTTACTAGGGACATACCATGGAGCACCATCACTCATACATCCCTTATCATAAGTGTGTGTTGTATCTTCTGATGGAATTAAAACTGGTGATACCATCCCTTCCACGGAGTCTTCTCTGCCCCTCAATGTCCCAATACTGGAAGAAATCCCACCTTGGGCATTACCTGAGAACCCTATGACACCTCTTACCATCAATTTCACCCTTCCCCAAGGGAAAATCTTGGTTTGGGAAACCATCCCCCATGTCATCACCCAAATCCCCTTCTTCTACCCCCCACTGGGAGTACAATATGTTTAGGTAGCTGCAACACTTACCCTTCCCAACATGGTGCTCGCCATTCTAGTATGGTATCTACATCCGCCAATGATGGTCCCTCAACCTTCCCTCCCTCCCCAAATAGAAGGAATCACGATGCAGATTACAGTACTAACTCCAATTGCACCACCCTCCCCCCCACTTGCTATCACCACCACTATAGCTGGGGGAATATGGAAGAAGAAATAAACCACCGCTCCACTTCTTCCCCGAGTTCAACCTCCTTGCGCACTATGCGAGAGAGAAGGACACCCTACAAATAGATGTCCCTCTCTCCCCAAGTTATGCAATCTGATCCAACTCCCCCAAGTGACCACATCGCTTGTCACTTCACCAAGCACACCTAGTAGTACCACCACGTCCCCTACTACATGTAGAAAAGGGCTATGAATGAAATTTTCATGTGCAATCTGTTCAGAGTATGGCCACTATACTCATCATTTCCCTGCACTACCTCAGTTTCGATAAACACTAATGGCAGTATGCCAGAGATTTCAGCAAGACTCCTCTCCACCCACGTCATCAAGTACTCGAGTCACTAACATCCATTATGTCATGACATCAGTTAACGAATGGATGAGATGTCCTTGCTCTCTCTGTGAATCACTATATCATTTCACCTACCAGTGTCCCATGATTATTGAATACAGGCATCATCAAATGGCCCTTATTCAAAATCCTCCCATCACCCCACCTCCGGTGATGCCAGTAGCTACTCCCTCTCTAGATATTTTTTATATCTTCTCTCTTGAGCTTGAGGAACTTCCCACTCCTCCATGGTTCATGGATAGCCTAGATGATTATTTACCCCCAAATCCCCCCAATTCTCTGGTTTATTTCCCCTCGGAAATATTACGCCCGACCACAATTTTTAACCCACAATATTTGGACATTTGGTTCATGTCAAGCACGCCATCGTACCATAGTTGTGATACCTCCTCTACATCTTCACCACCCAAAGATAACAACACAGTGACAGTCACCAATGTTACTTCCCTAGATCCCCTATATTCTCACATATTCCACTGCGATGAAGATATCCTCGACAAACTAACTACACCCTATTGCCCATGGAATGTGCTCCATCACCAAGTGCTCTTTCTCTCATAGGAAGCCTTCATCCCTCCTAGTCAAGCCTCTATATGCATAATCAAAACTAAGGATTTCATCTCATTTGGGCATATAGATTGGTTCAATGACCCTATCCCTACCCCCAATGCTTTTGAAGACGGCAACATGGCCAACATCTCCCCCAGTGTCAAAATTGACATTTCCATTAAACCAAGAATCATAGAGGAAATCACCATTGGCGTTTCATGCTCCCCTGAAGAACTCAAAACTTACAATTCTCTCTTCCAAGAATACCGAGACATTTTTGTCTGGTCATACACAGAGATTCTTGGCCTTGATCCTTCTATTATCGAACATTGTATCGACACATGGCCAGATAGTACCCCTGTACGTCAAAATAAACGCCCACTGCACCCATCCAAAAAAATGGCCATCAAAGCCTAAATTGACAACCTACACACTACAGGGTTCATATACCCCATCACATACATGTCATGGGTTTCCAACCCCGTCCCTATCAACAAAAAACACGGCACCATTCACATCTTCATAGACTTTCATGATCTCAATCACGCTTGTCCCAAAGACATTTTTCCTACGCCTTTCATCGACCAAATTATCGATGATTGCACCGGCCATGAGGCCTTGTTATTCATCGACAGATTCGGCTACAATCAAATACATATTCACCCAGTAAATCAGTATAAAACCACATTTACCACCCCATGGGGTACCTTTTCATATCGTGTCATTCCTTTTGAACTCAAGAATGTCGGTGCGATGTTCCAATGAGCCATGACCTATGTTTTCCATGATCTCGCTTGCATCATCCTCACTTACTTGGTCGACCTCACTACTCGATCCAAGAAATGAACACAACATCTAGATGACTTACGAGTTGTCTTTCAACGGTGTCATCAGTACAATATTTTCTTGAATCCCCTCAAGTGTGTATTTTGCATCTCCGTTGGATGCCTCCTTGGGTTCATCATTTCTCAACACGGCATCATAGTGGACCCCCTCAAGTTCCAATCCATCACAAAAATTCCATAGTGAACCCCCTCAAGGTTTCACTCACTCACACACCTCCATGCACAGTTGTCCTCTCTACAGTCGAGCACCCTAGTGTGAGTATCCTTTGATCACCCACATACTGGGGGGACCACCCTCACAAAACCCCACCATATGGTCATTTGTACGACCCTGCCCAGAAAATAAATCCTAACTACTATGCATGAGGATAATACCACTAAATTGGCTCTCGCAAATCCTGGATCGGCTGGCTCGAACTCCCGGAATCTCCAAATATCCTCTAAAACCCTCTCGTCAACTCACTATGGAAGCAGGTACAAATGAGGTGGAAATTTGGGCCCTATAGCTATATATAATCCCTTTTTCCAAAATTCCATGCTCAATCATAGGAGCTTCAAGCATCCATTTTCTAATCCGTATTTAGCCACGGGATCAAGATCTCACCGCCTACATAGTCACATTCCTCGAGCCACCATCCGCACTCAGCCCCGGGGGAGCCTTTTTCTCAGATCACTCCCAGGTGCGCATAATGATGTTCAAAATTATCAAATAACTGTTATATGTTCTTTATCTTCAGGTATTGTTCATGTCAGATATTTGGTTTTTTATGTGCATAGGTACTCGGTCACCACAAATCAATGCAACCCCTTCAGGTAAATGCTCGACAATGACATGTAATAATTTCCTCTTAATATCAATTGCATCTCCCAATCACACCCTTTGACATTTTCCTATAGGATCCTCACATCCGGCTCTATAGTACTATTACCTCTGCTGCATTTCAAGTATTGTCACCCAGTAGCATTCTCTCCCACATGAGTTATCCCATTCATAGTCCCCTTTGGCACTTTGAAACTCACGCTACTTTCACCCCCTAGGGATGGGAGTCCCGATAGTTGTACGCACATTCGCGAATCAGACTCATACTCCTTCTCTCCATTATGCATTATGCTAGCTTTCCCAATGGACTCCTAGGAGATCTCGTCACAGTTCTCATTTAACTGCACCTCTGCAATATCATTAACCCCCCATTTCATCCACAGTTAGTTTTCCCATCTGCAAATTTCCCTCCATTCATTTCCTTCATACAAAAACCCACCTATGGGGCCCCCACCCTCCACCAGTTCTCCCCACAACTTGTTCCCTCACAGGCCAAGCCATCTTACATTGGGGTGCCCATTTCTATATATACACACTTATCCCGACTTATTCTTTATTCATGTGGTAATTGTACAAAACCTTTATTTCCAGCATTTACATAGCTTTTTGTTTTCACCCTTAGAGACATTTTTTCAAAAAAGAAACCCCCATCGTCCTTGGTTGGGGAATTCATTACCTTCTACTCTTGTTGACATCATCCATAAACCCTGAGTATCCCCTAGTCCATGAACATATGATCTCTGAGTTTGTCCACTTTTTCATGCCTCTAGTACAATTTAACCCATGTCTAGTCGTCCCCCTAACGCTAGATTCATTTTCACAGTTGTTTCCACTCATACTTCACATATATCCCCAACCAAGGGCAGTCTTGAGTCTCACCACCTCTTGACTTTGTCCATGTTTCTCATTAGTTCCTAATATCATCCATTGGATTTCATGAAGCCCTTTGCTTCTTGGATTCGTGTCTCCCTTTCTGTCGACATCAGCATAGTTTCCATCAGGGAAACATTATCTTAACTATGATTACCTTTACAATGCAGAGTCTTGAACAACACAGAGAGAACCATCATTTCTCTCTGCTATCATTGACCCCCATAACATTCGACTTCAACACAATCTCATGTTGTGGCAAGTCTTACTTTGTGACTATTGCAGTTGTTTTATAATATCTGAATACCTCTGATACTTGCCAAGCCATCAATTCCTGTGAGTTATCGACACTTACGACAAGTGTCATCACCTCTTTTCAGAGTATGTTCACCATCAGAATACTCATCTCCCATTATCAAACTTCCCCATAGGGTGTTGCAATTATCTACATCATCATACAACTTACGTTACTATCTTAAACATTTGAGTTACATAACACGAGCATGGGGCATGCCCGCCTCGTTTCTATACAGTTTTTATTTTTTCCACACCTCGAGAAAGGTTTGGGTCCCACAGGTTCCCCTCTCCCTCCAATGGGTCGCTCTTGCAATTCCTCTCAACACTCTTCCTTACAATAGTACTCTCAGTAGAGTAAACATTGATGTATTTCGGCTATACGTATTCTCCTAACCTCACACATTAGGGGGCATCTGTTATCACTAAAATTTCATCCGCAAATGGTTATAGGAATCCAACATCTCCAAACACCTATTAGTTCATTCATGGACCAAAAAATTCATTTCCAAAGGGCAAAAACTACACAACTGGTCATAAAATTAACATGTGCTCAAAATACAAAGGAATCACATGCATGTGCGCAATTCGAAAACACCGGGAAAGTGCATATGCACCCGATGCGTGACTGTGTACACAAAAATCCGCACACACCTACGAACGGTGCATTTATGATTCTGGTCGACCTCCCACCCACTTTTGTTTCAACTCCCAAGTTGATTTGACCCTCAAATCTGAACTGAATCTGAGTGGGGGGGTGGTCAAAGACCTAAGGGTGCCCTAAAGTCCCCCTTGTTCACACTAAAGACCGGTTGGATAATGCCTCAATATTTGTTATAAAAAGAGGCCATGGGTGCACTACATTTTCAAGAATCTCATTGTATTGTTATGCTGCCTCTATTATCCTACAAGGAACCTCTTTCCTTCTTGGATCATACTAGCATCATCTCATTAAGATATTCACCTCACCTCTTGAGGGAATGAGCTTGGATTTCTTCATCGTTTCCCTTTTAGTTTTCTATTTGTAAGAAGAGCTCTCACATAGGGGACTCAAGAGCCCTCCCTTGGAAGAAGAGGGGATTCATAAGTCCCCCTTTTTCTTTGGTGTTTTCCCACTAACATAAACTCTCCATTGGTGGCATGAATATTGGTCAATTGTTTGATTTATTTTGTTTCTAATTTCCTTATGCATTGTAGTTTCATTTCTTTAGTTGTTATTAGCTTAGTTGTTTATTTATTTCTTGTGCTTGATGTGTCTAACTCTTTCACTAACTATTGTCATATCCAGTTGGCCCAACTTGATTTGCAAGTGTCCCTCTTTTTCTCATTCAAGTAGTGAAAAGGATACAACAAAACACTTTTCTTAATGTTCTCTCTTAGGTTGTGCTAGGGTTTTACTAATGATTTGAATGTGTGTTTGCAGAAAGAGATAAAAAGATAAAGAAATGAAACATAACTCAACCACATGCAAGCTCAACAACACAAGAGATAACTCAAAATACCTCATATCTGATATTATTCATAAATAGAAGAAGTCTCTGAATACAATAATGATGCAGATAAGAATGAGATCTAGGTCGTATGAAGTGCCAAACCACCAAGTTGGATGATGCTACACCCTGCTGGGTGACTAAAGACACTCAATAATTCAGCCCAACTGAAGGAAGCCTCCAAATATTCCCAAATTGAGTAGAATAGTAGATAGAGATACTGCAAGAACAACCCAGATTCTCAAATCTCCAAGATCCCTCTCAAATTCATGGATCTATCCTCCCTCCAAGGAATGGTGCGCCCCCCTAGCTGCCTGAAACCCTAGATAGTTTAGCCTGCCTCCTAAAATCCTCCAAATGCTCCACAAAACTACTAGAATGATAGATCAGGGTTCGGTTACCTCCCTGGCGAAGTCCCAAGCAAAATAATGAAGATATGATCTACCAAATGGCTGAAATCACTTTCTGAAGTGTGCTCCTCTCCTCCAATTCGTCCAATGCATCCAATAAATCAAATGGCACATAAAAATACTCTAGAATGTAGTAGATCTAATGGACAAGACCCTACAATGAAAACCCAGGTGGTAGAATCTCCAAAATCCCTGCCAATCACCTGAACGAACTTCTCTCAATGGATGGTGTGCCCCCCTTGTTTGAAACCCCCAATGGTGCGCCCTCCTTCTATTCCTATGCCTATGGTTCATGTAGAACCCTCCTGCACTGAGTGGATATGAAATAGAATGGTGTGGGAGATTATTTCATCCCCGAGACCAAGCTTGGGACAAGCTAGGTGGAATCTTTCACCACTGAATCATCCTCTAGGGTTTGTTAAGTCAAAACCCTCAAAACCCCCAAGATATGGGCTCACTAGTTAGAAGCCAGATATCAAAAGATAATCATACATGAATGAGAGAATAGAGGTCCTTGCCTCTCGTTTATACTTCCTTCTCACCTTGTCCCTCCAAAGTGACTTTCATTTTATTAATTATTAATTAATTAATTAAATCACTTTAATTAATTAATTAACCTTTTTACCTCTGAAAAACACCTTATCTCTCCTTGTGGCTTCCCTGGCCACTGAAAGTCACTTCTCATCATCCTATTATGTATTTTTGTTCCTCTCAATTCCAATGAGCTCTTATACAAAGAGGTTCCTCCAAGTAATGCACCCAAAATGACCTCTTCAACGAATTTAATTAACCTATAGCTCAAAATACTCAAAATCATGGAAATCGTCGGAATGCAACAGAACCAAATCCAATCTATGCGGAATGGATCATAATGATGAAATAGGATGATCCATGCAAGTCAGACCCAAAAATATCCCTCAATAGCTCTTGTACTCGCTATAATATCCATCTAGCTAATCTGGTCATCATAACACCCTATAATACCCTCATGTCCCAAAGTGGGTACATTACACTCCTCCCTACTAGAATATTTCTTGTCCTCAAGCAATAACTGAAACCATATAAATACAATGTTGGGGTCCCATGTCCACTTGTAGGACACATAGTAGGTCCCATGTAGAGATGAACTATCATACACTCCACCCCCTAGGTCCCATATCAGGAAGTGAACTGCAATACCCTGTGAAGCATAGTCCTGAAATATATCAGATCTGTGAATCTTCTGCACAAGACACATGGCCTCATTCTGGAATGAGTCCATCCTCCAATTCCATACCAATATCAACACGGCCTCCATCAAATGATCATGTTGATTCCATAATGAGGTACTGTAAGACCTCTTTGAGACACTCTCAAGTGATGTGCTCTCCTCAATATTGAAGATCAATGGAAAGTCAAAACAACTTTCCAGTGAAAAGGTCCACTCGCCCCTATCAGTTAGTGAAATGTTCAACCCTCCAATCTCTAGGTCCCATGCTAGTCTCTTTCGAAGATCACCATGTTGGCACTGCACTACACTAACCATGCCTGATTTCTCCCTTTATATATATTAGATCCTCCACTCCTGGATCCTCAAGCTGAAGTACCTATGGCAATTGGACCTGTTATCCAGAAGTTGCATCTGTAAAAACACCTATGTGGAAGTAGTACCTGCCCAACCATATCCATGTCTGATCATGATGATCAGGAGTGAAATGTTTCCTCGCTCCATAGGACAAGTCCCTCCAAGCCCACTCCAAATAAACTCATGGTGCAGTATGTGGCTCTCTGGCGCCACCTGGATCATCATGTAGTGCAACCTCCTGCTAACCAAATGAAGTCTCGGGTCCCATCGAAAACTTGGAAGTTTATCACTTCCAATCTCCTCTAACTGCTCTTGTGTGAGACTGATCACTATCAGAAGCCCTCTGTTCTCATCTGCTATCATCTGGCCTATGATGCCCAACATCACACACCAAGTCTCAACTGGATGCCTATGACGATCCACCTCTATCCAACTGGATGTCGTAAAAACACTCATGTCAAGTGGTCTCAACCTAGCCACTCCCCATGTCCTCAGGCACTATTTATCTCTCCTGATGTTGTTTTCTATGATAAAAATGTTAGGAAAGGCTAACAGAAACATATGTAGCTAACTATAAGACTAGAAGATATCACATACTTTGGTCAATCCCAAGGATTCGACCAAAATCTCATCCATCGGTATCCATGATAAATACTCTCATGTAGTCATCACCAAATCCCAATCATCCAGTACAACTGGAAATAAATCCTCCAACAGTTGGTCAACCAACCTCCATCCCTCATCTCCAATGCAACTATTGATACAGTGAAGGTGTTCTCTCATAACCAGGAGTTGTTGCAAAGGAGAGGCATCTACATGCTCCCCTAAGTGTGTCTCCAACCTGAAAGCCAATAAACCCCTCTGAATCCCATTGTATATCTCAACATATCTCTGTGAGCTATCACTCATCGTTGTATGCTCCTGCATACTCATGTCATCTCCTGTATACTCATGCTACATCGTATATCCTAGGCGTACTACTGGATCAACCTCTACCTGAAGGTCAACCACTCTCAGGACAAAAATGGAAGTTTCCTCCATCAACTAGTGCTCCTCTACTAGACCACCAACATTGTCTAGCCATGTGACCGAAGGACATATCTTACTATCCACTAGAATAGATGAAGTGGATCTCTAATGAGTCTCCTCAAGAAGCTCCTCTAATATGGACTATGATTCTTGAAGGGTTGTCTTTGTGCCTCTTAAGAATCCTCGAGTGCTCTCCAACTCTTGAGTGAGTCGGTCCACCTCCAAATCCTGCTCCCTCAAGGCCCTATGATACATCTTGCTAGTCCCCAAGAGGTATTCCTTGTCTATCAACAACTGCTAGTAGTCATTCCTCATCATAGACACTCTCTCCCTGAGAGTATGAAAGTCATCCATGGAAAATCCCTCATCTGAACTACCATGTGCCACTAATTCCCTCCATAAGTAATCTATCATCAATGCATGCATGCCATCAATGCACCTGGTGGTTTCCATGATCATATCCTCACTAACTCTCAATTATCCTGTCAAGTAGTGTGAGTCCTGATCATAATCATGATTAGGTGCCACCTCATATCCCACACTGCCAGTGTCAACCCTACTAGTGTCAACTCTGGAATCCCCAAAAACACTCTCTGTAGAAGATAAAGTGTTGAAATGCCCACTGTCTACTATCCTATTGGGTCCTCTTGTATGCCACTACACCCCATCACTAGATTTTATCTCCCTCAGAATCGCATTGTATCTTGTATGAGAAGTTGTATCTTCTTGTGCACTCACCCTAATACTATCGACTACACCTGGATCCCATACAGATGTGTCCAGACACGTGCTATGGTCATCCCGACCAATGCAAAGTGCACCCTCATCACTGCAGGCTCATCCTAGAAGTAAGTGTCCCCTCAAACTGTAAGTCTCCATAACATTCTCAACTAAAGGAGTCCCCAAAATAAGTGACCCATTCTCCTCATGTTGATATGTGAGTGTAAGGTCAACTGTCAGCATGTCATGTATCTCTTCCTAGATCTGTGGATCTACATGTCCATCGTGTGCATCCCTCACATACAACTCCTTTATTATACTTCTATCCTCATGTGATGTGGTTTTCCTAGGTGTCTGGAAGATGATAGATGTGCCATGGTCAACAAAGGAAGCTCATCATATCTAGGTGCTAACACGTGTGAATCCTCACTAGTGTCACCACTCTACTAAGGTGTAAGGTCATCAATAGTATATGATGTGTCTGATGAAACATCAATGCTACCATCCTGTCCATCCAATTGTCCCTCCAATGCGCAAGGGTCACTATCCTCCTCAAGTGCGCAAGGATCACTAGCCTATGTGAAAGAGTCACTATCATCATCAGACCACTCCAAATAAGCATCTATCACTCCATCCTCACATACCTCATCATCATTGTCATAGCGCACCTCAATAATATGCTTCTTAACCTTACCCCTACACCTATGATCTAGTTCCCAAGGCACATTACAACTGTAGCAAAGTTGTGTGCTCCTACTGGGCATGGGGTCTCTCTGTTATTCCCTCCATCTAGCTTCTCTGGCTCTCTTTTCTCCTACTATGATGATCCCATGTATAACCTCATCTTCTCTCCAACTGGGATTTCTTAAGGCTACATATTGTTGGAAGGTTATTTGGTCCCTAGTTCCCTCACTAAGGGTGTAATATTTTATCTCATGGAATACTATCTCACGGTATATCTCATCAATTTATCCTTTATGGAAGACCCCTCAGGCTGGCAGGAGTTTAAGCCATGATACCACTTTAATTTTCCCAAGCCAATATGCCAATAACATCACGTCTTGCATGAATTTTAAACTTTTTCTAGTTGTGGAATTTCATCAAACACTTTGCTTAATTTTGTCTCTTAGGTTGCACTAGAGTTTTACTAATGATTTGAATGTGTGTTTATAGCAACAGATAATAAGATAAAGAAATGAAACATAGCTCAACCACATGCAAGCTCAAAAACACAAGAGATAACTCAAAATACCTCAGATCTGATATTATTCATAAATAGAAGAAGTCTCTGAATACAAGAATGATGAAGATAAGAAAGAGATCTATTTCATATGAAGTGCCAAGCCACCAAGTTGGATGATGCTACGCCCTGTTGGGTGACTAAAGACACTCAATAATTTGGCCCAACTGAAGGAAGACTCCAAATGAGCCCAAACTAAGTAGAATAGTAGATCGAGATACTGCAAGAACAACCCAGATGCTCCAATTTCCAAGATCCCTCTCAAAGTCATGGATCTAGCCTCCCTCCAAGGAATGGTGCACCCCCTAGATGCCTAAAATCGTAGATAATTCAGCTTGCCTCCTAGAGGCCTCCAAATGCTCCACAAAACCACTATAATGATATATCGGGGCTTGGTTACGTCCCTGGTGAAGCCCCAATCGAAATGATGAATATTTGATCTACCAAATGGCTGAAATCACTTTCTAAAGTGTTCTCCTCTCCTCCAATTCATCCAATGCATCCATTAAATCAAATGGCACAAAAAAATCCTCCAGAATGAACTAGATATAATGGCCAATAACCTACACTGAAAACCCAAGTGCTAGAATCTCCAAAAGCCCTATCAATCACCTGGAATGAACTTATCTCAATGGGTGGTGTGCCCCCCTTGTTAGAAACCCCGAATGGTGTGCCCTCCTTCTCTTCCTGTGCCTGTGGCTGGTGTAGAACCCTCCTGCACTGAGTATATATGAACTAGAATGGTGTGGGAGAGTATTACATCCCCGAGACCAATCTTGGGACAAAATAGGTGGAATGTTTCACCATCGAATCGTCCTCTAGGGTTTGTTAAGTCAAAACCCTCAAAATCCCCAATATATGGGCTCACTAGATAGGAGCCAGATATCAAAAGATAATCATACATGAATGAGAGAATAGAGGCCCTTGCCTCTCCTTTATACTTCCTTCTCACCTTGTCCCTCCAAAGTGACTTTCATTTTATTAATTATTAATTAATTAATTAATTAAATCACTTTAATTAATTAATTAACCTTTTTACCTCTGAAAAACACCTTATCTCTCCTTGTGGCTTCCCTGGCCACTAAAATTCACTTATCATCATCCTATCTTGTAGTGGTGTTCCTCCTGATTCCAATGAGATATTATACTGAGAGGTTCCTCCAAGTAATGTGCCCAAAATGACCTCTTTAGTGAATTTAATTAACCTATAGCTCAAAATACTCAAAATCATGGAAATCATTGGAATGCAATGGAACCAAAACCAATCTATGCTGAATGGATTGTAATGATGAAATAGGATGAGTGATGCAAGTCGGACCCCAAAATATCTCTCAATAGCTCATGTACTCGCTATAATCTCCATCTGGCTAATCCAGCCATCATAACACCCTGTAATACCATGATGTCCCAAAGTGGGTACATTACATCGGTAATGGATGTCTTCTTCCTTCCATCGTGGATATATTGTAGGCATCATTGACTGACTTCATTCCAAATCTAAAAGGTCCAAGCCAAAATTGGGCATTCCCCTTAACATTAGTAGGCTCTCCCCTTTTTGTATCCCACATCCAGACCATATCTCCCTCTTGGTAATCCTTTGTTTTGAACTTGAGTGTTTCTTGTACAACTCTAGTATATTGTTTTGAGAGAGGAGTGTGGGATTTTTCTGTGAAGACTTCCTGTTGGGTCGGTATGATCAATATGTGATCATCCCCTTAATTTAATAACTTGATAGTCCCAACTTATTTTTCCTTGTATTTTTCTAGGAGTTGTTGGTATTATTCCTTCCTTGGCCATTGTATTTTATCAAAGTCTTCCTCTGAAGTGAAAGGCAGATCCTTAGGAGAAAATGAAAGAAGGATTTAATTGATTGGCTCATGTGTCTTTCTAGTTTCAACATCATTATCAATTTATTGCACATGGACCTTGGCCATTGGCACATTTGGGAGGCGGCTTATTGTTTCATCATTCATAGTCACATTAATGTAAGTTAGATCCATTTCTAAGGTGATTCCCAACATTCAAGCAAACTTCTTGGACAACAACATTCCCCATACATCAGGGACATCCAAAACCAAAATGTACATGTGGATCACTCTCTTAGGAAACCTTCGAAGGAATACTTCAACGTTTTCAACTACCCCATGAGTGGGTATGGCCCTGGATTCAAAACCAAACACATTCCTATAAGGTCGTGTGGCCTTTAGTCCTAATTTCTCCATGACCTTCAAATAAATCATGTTAGCACCTGCTCCTGAATCAAGCATACAATTGTTAAGGCATTTGTTATTAACTAATAATGTCATGAAGAAAGGCGGGTGTCCATCATACTTAACCCTAAAATGGTCTACTTGTAACATGATAGGAGGGTCCATTGGCTCATATGATACTTTGAAAAAAAAATTGAACCTTTCTTTTATAGATGGTACCTTGATGGCTTCCCTTAATGGAATGGTTACGTGCATTTTTTCCAATGCACCTTCAAAGTCAAAATTCAAATCCACCTTGTCACTTTTGGGAGGATTTTTAGGAAGAAGTAAGCTCATAGGTGGAGGTCTTCTTTGTGGAATTGCAGGTCTAGTATAGAGAGGTTGGTTCATTCGTTTTTTCCTAGTGTACACTTAGAATTCATGTTTCTTCAAATTTTCTCTCGACTCTTGGTCAAGGTTATTTATCACCTCCATCATAGCCTTCTTGGATGCTTCCTTTATGCCTTCTTGATGTTCTTCAAGTGTGAAAATAAGGAAATATTGAGGACCTTCAATGGTATGATTGACAATATTTACTTGGTCATGTTCACCATTTTTCAGGGGGCACCCATGCTCCCAATGTGAGTCTCTACACTATAAGAACCAAGGGTATTCATATACCATGTTTACAGGGGATAAAGTATTAGGAACTTCTTGTTCATTTTTTGGTCTAAAAACTTGAGTTCCTTTTTAGAATTTCCCTTTGTAAGGAACCCTAGGAGCCTGTTGATGAGCTCTTTCCAAGTTGACAATCCTATTCATCATTAAATCTTGGGTTTTTACCATGCCATCTACAGTCAACTGTATATTTTCTAAGCTAGCGCTAATATCTAAAGTAGGTTCATCATTATGGACTATCTTAGGTTTAGCAACCACTTTGACTCTTGGGGCAAAGAAAGGCTCAACTCTATATGATGATAGATTGTCCTCAATCATTGTATCTACCTCTAGGGATTATTGGATTGTTTTAGGGGCTTTATCTCGTAGGATAATCCCATCTATCCTGTAAAGGCTTTGGTGTAAATAAAGAGAAGGAAAATATCTGAAGGATGATGGCTCACTGGGATCTTTTGCACTAATTTTTCAAATTTATCATGAAATTCCCTAATAGTTTCATTCTCTTGTTTTGTATGTCATGTCTAACAGTTTGAAGAGCTTGGATGACCATTGTTTCTAGATATTATCTTGGTTTGGATTAACATTCTGAGTTCCTGTGCTAGACATTGTGTTTAAAGGAAGATTGCCTCCAAATAATGATTTTAATATAAGAGAGTTTCGAGGAAGTTTTCTTCTAAATGACTTGGGAGGGTTGGTCTACCTCCCTGAGCTTTGTGGATTCACTAGATAATTTTCTTGAAACTATCAAAGGGATGAGGGTATAACCCTAAATGGAGTAGATAGGTAATCTTTGTAAGATAAAGGCTTTTGAGAAAAGGCTTACCGAAAAAGCGTCATCTTGAGGAAAATTGACTCAATGTTACTTGGCAATAGTGCCAAAATGTTATCGCACAATTTGTACTTTCCCAAAGCCAAAGGAAACTGGATATTGAATTGGAGTAACAAGGAGGATGACCTAACATTGTCACCTTAATGGAACACCTATTTCTATTTAGGAGTATGTCACAGTACCCTAGGGGAGATGTCCCCAATGACCTGGGGGTTTGAGGAGGCTAAGGTAAAGCTATAAGAAAGTCCCACCCCTCTCAAAGATCACTCAAATCAAAAGTTTCAGATTTTTATTGAGATGAAGCAAAAGATAAATTAAGTGTAGTTTCCCAGAACAAGACAACAAGTAGAAAAGAAACACAATTTGCACGTACCATATGATGTCAATGCTCCATAAAACCATAAACTTCTGAAATATAAACAAGCTAATATAGAACTGAAGTAATGTGAATATTTATAACATAAATGAATATTTAGCAACAGCCACAACAATTATGCCTCAACAATGCTTAAAAATGACAAGAAACAATTGTCTTAAGTTAACAAAATGATAATAGTTGTCAGAAGCAATTATGACAATGTCTAAATAGCTTTTAATCTTGCTTTTAGGATGAATTTTATGTTGTTATAGATGGTTGTAGAAATATTTTGCAAAATCAGTGAATTAGTTAGTGATTTAGTCTAGATTAAAGTTAGTAGAAGTTAGTAGAAGCCTTAGGGAAGATAGTTTAAGAGTTGTGTGGTCAATCAATCACTTATGAGGAGT
>JZKD02S1666625.1:4348-23401 GCA_000966675.3 Picea glauca
GGCTTAGATATCCTTTGGTTACCTCATTCACCTATATATATTCAATATGCTCAAGTGTGATGTTAAATGAGAGAGCATTGCCTCTTATTTATACTCTCCAAAAAGCATCTTCTAGGTCACTTAACCCATTTATAGGTCACTTAACCTATTTTACTCATTTTTAGGGTTAGCCACTTTCCATAATTAGAAAGTTCCCCATTACTTTATCATTTAAATATTCCTCCTTGACTTTGTCGCCTCACTTTATCATTTAAATAATCTTCTTTTCTTTCGTCACTTCACTTTATTATTTAAATAATCCATCTTGACTTTGCCACTTTACTTTATCATTTAAATAATAATTTCTTCTTTTCAAGCTCTTTGACTTCTTTGACCTTTTGGGGCTTCAAGCCAAAATATGAGGGTCCTCCAACTTTGTAAGGCCATAACTCTCAAACTGTGAGGATTTATGTGACGTTCCACATACCACCATAAATGAAATGACATGTACTATCCATATAGAATAGTATTACCTTCAAATATATTAAAAATCATACCATTATACATGAAACAACCTTGGTTCCATTACCCAAACCTTTGTGCTACCATAATTTCTTCAAGGGTTGACATCAATGTTAACCAACCTTAATCAACAATCTCCCCCTTTAGCATTGATGGAAACACTATGATGTAATACTAAAATCATTTCATGCAATACTGAAGTCATATCACTCATGCTCCCCCTGGAACGATGCCTCTATCCTCTGCATATATGTGACCATTTCTCCCCCTGGAATCATGTCTCTATCCTCTCCATCTGATGAATCCCTCCCCCTTTGTCATCAATGGAAAAGGTATCTTTCCATTTGGGGCTGCTCCCCCTGACTGAAATGTCCTCTTTATGGTGCTTCCTCGTGTACATATAAGACATATAAGATAAGCATTCAAAATCATTCATTTTGGAGTAGAAATAACTCCGAGTCTCTGGCAAAGATACTCAAAGGCTTCCCATGGAAGTGGTTTTGTAAATATGTCTGCCACTTGTTCTTTTATGCGCAAATACTCAACTTTGATGTTCTTTTCCACAACCTGTTCCCATAGAAAGTGATACTTGATTGGAATATGCTTCATCTTGGAGTGAATCACCGAGTTCTTTGAGATACCGATGGCACTTGTATTATCATAATAGATTGGAATGGACTCATCATACTCAACCTGTATATCTATCAAAGTTTGTTTCATCCAAAGAACTTGTGTACAACATGTTGTTGCTGCAATATACTCTGCCTTGGCTGTAGATAGAGATACTGATGGTTGTTTCTTGAATAGCCATGATACTAAAAACTCACCCAAGTAGAATGCTTCTCCACTGGTTCTTTGTTGATCATCAATACTACCTGCCCAATCTACATCTGTGTAGGTAATACGAGATAGATCCTTTCCTTTTGGATACCATAATCCAAACTCTTTTGTTCCTTTGAGATATCTGAAAATTCTCTTCACTGCTAATACATGTGATTCCTTTGGTGGTGTTTGAAATCATGCCACCTGTCCAACTGCCTGCATTACATCTGGTCTGGATGTTGTCACATATGGTAGGATTCCAATCATTAAAATGTATTTCCTTTGATCTGTAGACTTTGAATCATCATTTTTTCTTAAGTTTCAACTGGTTTGCATGGGAGTGATAACTGGTTTGCAATCTTCCATTCTGAACCTCTTTAGCGTTTCTCTGATACACTTGGTTTGAGAAATAAAAATTCATTGGTTTCTTTGATGTATTTGAATTCCCAAAAAGAAGGATAGCTCTCCTAGTAATGACATTCAAATTCATTTTGCATATCCTTTGCAAATTTTTGTCTTAACCTGTCATCATCACTACCAAAAATAATATCATCAACATAAACCTCAATTAATAAAATATTACCTTAACTTACCTTGATGTAGAGGTTGTTGTCTGCACTTCCTTTTTTTAACCCTTCATGTTGTAGATATTTATCCAGTCTAGAGTACAATGCTCTAGGATCATGTTTTAGACCATACAAGGCCTTCTTTAATTTGCACACATAGTCTGCATTCTCGAACAACTAAAATCCTTATGTTTGTTCAATGTAGACTTCTTCTTCAAGTTCTAATGGTGCGATATGCTCCTACATACCCCGTAGGGTCTCTGCGCCTGACCTCCCGGTCTTTAAGGATCACTCAGTTTTCCCTTCTGAGCCGAAGCGACTCCTTGGACTCCCAATGGAATCTCTGTGAAAACTCGATCCACAGGTCCTTTCTTCACCCGCACAACCTTCTACACATGATGGTGCTCTTTCCCTAATGACAATTTTGGGTTTTGGGGTTCCTTTTTTCCCGATGTCGAGAATTTCCTATACTATCGAATCCCCGATCTTCGATGAACCAAATTCCCGATATGGGTCTTCTCGCCTTAGTCTCTCCTGGCTATGCTCTGGTCCATGCGACCGCTAATTCATAAGACCACAACCTTATCCTTCTTTCAGGGTTTTGGACTTCAAAATCCCGATGTGCTCCAACTCCCATTAGCCCTCCAGGCTAGACTCCTAGCCCACATGACCACTATCTCATAAGACCGTAGCCTTGTCTCCCATCAGGGTTTTGAACATCGTAATGCTGAAATGCATAAACATTTTGTCCTCGGAATTCCCGATATCCCGATATGACGTCAGCTTCCGCTAGTCCCCTAGGCTAGACTTTTTGGGTCCATACGTCCTCCCTCTATATGACCCCAGTCATACCACCTATCGGGGTTTCAGACTTTTCAATGCCGAAATACACTCGTCCTCAGGATTCACGATCCCTCGAATCCCAATTTTCTGCTATGCTGACAGTTGGCTCCCCCAATGGTGCTTCCCTCCTTGTCGGGGTTTCGGACTTCGCAATTCCGAAATGCCCAAACCTCTTGTCACCAGGATTCTCGATATCCCGATGACCAAAATGTCGATAGACAACTTCCTGTCGGGACTTTCCCCGATGGCTCCGATTGCTGGCACGCGTCCCACGAATGGACGGTTCAGATTCCTCCTCATGGTTTCGAGACTTCTGATGTCCCGACTTTCATGACCTCAAGAACTCCGATTTCCCGAGTGTCGATATCCCAATAAGTCAATCCTTTCGGGACTTCCACCCTCCTGTTCACGATGCTACACCTCGTGTAGCTCCCAACCGATCTGACGATTGTTGGGTATTTGATCAAGATCTAATGGTTCAGATTCGTTCTCCTGTGCACTTACTCCAGAGGCTAAACTCTGCGCGCCTTCACCCGATCCAACAACTGACGGGTATCTGAGTGAGATCCGACGACTGACGATCTCCTCTTCTGTGTGTTTCTCCTGCTCCTTCCTGGACGTGAAAACCAATGGTCCAGATTCTATCGGCTGATCCAATGACCGATGTTGCTCCCTCCTGAGCTGCTGCGCTTTCTTCCTAGCCTTGGGAGAATTCAAAAGCCAAAGGCCTTAACCTTTGCTCCCTTTCTCTGCGAGCTCCATGAATTTGAGTCCTCGCCGTGCGTTCTTCTCGATGCTATTCCTCCCGAGCTTTGCTCCTTTCGAATCCTCGAAGGATTCTTTAACTCCTGTGCCTCTGCAGGGTCCTTATGCACACACAGTGTTTTCTCTCCTGAGCTTCTCACATGCTCAGACCCCTAAGGGATTTTGTCTTTCTTCCTTTCTCCTGCAGATGCAGAATATAATTCCCTCCTAGCTATCCTTCTTCTCCAGCAACCTCTTGTTGAGCCTTTCAGGGTGTTCAGCAACCCTGTGAAGATCCCTCAGTGGATTCTTCCTTCAATCATAGAACTCAAAGAGTTCTCTTCACTTCTCTATGTCTGTCTGCATACTAACTCAAATGCCCACCTGGAAGAGTGTCTTCTCCCAGAACGTTCAACAATTTTGTCCTCCTGTGAACCTATGCACCTGCTCAATGCCCGCCTGGTAGAGCTCTCAGAATCCTCAGTGATTATGTTTCTTCTTCCTGAACTCACAACAAAGTTCTATATTTGTGCACTCCTTTAACTGGCTCGATGCCCACCTAGAAGAGCTTCACAGAATCCTCAGCAGAATTCTGTCTGCAACTGTGTCTCTTCTACACAGCCTTGCCTCCAAGGTATTCAACAACCTTGAGGTCTTCACTGAGTTGTTGATTTCAATTCTTGTACCACAGCATGTCTTTGTCTGAACCCGCAGTATTCAGAAGTGCTTCATTGCAATGGCATTCAGAGACCGCAGTACTCTGTCATGCCCTCCTGGCATGAAACCATAAAGACCTTCACCTAAAATCAAACACACTCCTGCAAATGCACAACTACAATATACATCTACAACATACAATGGAACACTCACAAACATTCATTCAACACAGAATATTGCAGGAAAAACTGCTCTTTGTATTAAAATATGGAAAATGCATGTATTTACAATGTGTTCCTGAGCATGGCCTGTAACAAGGTCTCAGCTCCTTCTCTTCTACTCTCTACTCCCAGATTCTAATTCTCTCAACTTACTCACAAAATAAGATATGAAATCTCTTTTACCTGAGGGGGCTCTTCGAGCTCTTCCCTCCAACCTACCTACCCTATTCAATTACATTGAATGGGCTGTCTAGTCCAGAATCGGATATAGATCTCAGCCATACAAACATTAAAGGCCGATCTACCTAATTCTTGCACAAAAGCATGGCTCTATGGATCACCAGCCTACAACATTTAATTACATTCAATTTAGATTTTAAATGAGGTTGTGCCTCTCTTCATCTTTGAATGCACACGCTCGACGTGGTTGGATGATGTGGAGAGATGCTCCTGCATCATACTCCTCAGCTGCAAAATTCATGAGCTCCTTCTCATGAGCTTCCCATCTCAGCTGTTGAAATCCCCCCTGGATCCCAAATCATTCTTTGGAGTTGTTCATCCGCTCCATCCTGCTGCTGCTGCTACTTCTGTGATGATGTTGCTTCCTTTCTGCCCAGCCTCTCCTTGCTGGCAGTTTCTACTGACCTCAACACCAGCCTTTTGATCTCCTCGATCACTGCATCTAGCTGCTCCAGTGGCTGGTCCTGTTTTTGCAGTCTCCCCAGCTACAAAAATTTTCTGCAATTGGGTAGATCGTCATGATCTCCCATGCCTTCTTCTTCATCTTCATTTGTGGCCTCAAGTTGCCACTCTGCTGCAGACTTCAGCTCTGCAGTCTCCTCCTGACTGACTTTCTGTTCAATCACCTTCTCTGACAACTCAACTTCTGTCATTTCTCTTGCTGGTCCTAGATTGTTCAGCCAATCCTCCAGCATCTCTAGCTCCATCTCCCATGGAGTGATAAATGTTCCTGCTCGCTCTTTGGCTTCCTTTGCTTCCAGCTTCCATGCTGCAGCTTCTTTCTTTTTAGCTCCCTGGCTGAAATTATTGAGCCATTCCTCATAATTCTCCTTTTCCTCTTCATCTGCTTCTACTTGGGCAACTTCCAAAGTCTGCTCCAATCCCTCTTCTTTCCTGACAGTCACAACTGACTGTTCTGTTGTTGTTGCTGCACCATATGCAACACAGACTTCTGCCTCCTCCTGGGCAAATGGTAGGAATACTCCAATTCCCCCAATCATCAGAATATTATCCTGATCTTCCTCTCAGTTAGCTGCACCTGCTGATCCAAACTCACCTCTGAGCTCATCTTCTCTGTCAGCTCCTCGGGCTGATCAAAACTCACCTACTCATCCCTACCCATATAGAAATATGGGATGTCTCTACTACCCTCCTGGCATTCCATGGAATCAACTAATTCCATCTCTGTTTCCTTTCCCACCTAGAAAACTGGAAACCTTTTGCTACCCTTCCGATAATCTGTGAGATCCCGTAGTGAACTCATTTCATTACCCAGCTGGCAATGTGAAATTTCTTGGCTGTCCTTCTGACAGTCTCTGAGATCCCGCAATGATCTCAATTCGTTGCCCACCTGGAAATCTGGAATTTCTTCTCTACCCTCCTGGTAGTTCTTGAGATCCTCAACTGATCCCAATTCATTTTCTTCATCATTGAGACCTCTCCCAGTCTCTGGTTCACATACCTGAACCATTTCCTCTTCTGGTCCATTGAGGTTTTTAGCATACCTCAACCATCTTTTTAACAGCCTGCGCTGCCCTCTGACCATCAACTCCTTGACTGGCCATTTTGGTTTCGGCTTCCTCATGGGCCATTCGTGCATCCATCTCAACCTCTTATCCTGCCACATCTTCAATTCGAGCTTTTCTATGTCTTCCTTTAATTCATAGAGCTCTTTATCCATTTCTGCAAGCTTTTCTGCCTTGCTCTTCCTCCCAGCATGCCTATGGCCTTTAGTAACCATGGTGTTGTCTCTGTCTACTTTCCTAGCACACCTGTTGTTGTCACTCTGCACTAAGAGTTTTACCAGCTTCATCTTATAGTCTCCCTGACTGTCTTCTTAACTGTTGCTTGCCTACCTGCAAACAACCACCACAGAGTCTCCAACGCTCTGTCTTCCTTTACCTTCTCCCTTTGCTTGAAATATACAAATAGAGTTCGAGCTCTGATACCACTTGATGTGTATCAGAGTGCTCTTTATCTCTTGCCTCTCTTGCCTGAAATATACAGACAAGAAAAAAGATCTGATACCACTTGATGGCACGATACACTCCTACATACCCCACAGGGTCTCTGTGCCTGACCTCTCGGTCTTTAAGGATCACTCAATGTTCCCTTCTAAGCCGAAGCGGCTCCTTGGACTCCCAATGGAATCTCTGTGAAAACCCGATCCACAGGTCCTTTCTTCACCCGCATGGCCTTCTGCACATGACCACGCTCTTTCCCTAATGACAATTTCAGGTTTTGGGGTTCCTTGTTTCCCGATGTCGAGAATTTCCTGTACTCTTGAATCCCCGATCTCCGATGAACCAATTTCCCGATATGGCTCTTCTCGCCTTAGCCTCTCCTGGCTATGCTCTGGTCCATGCGACTGTTAATTCATAATATCGTAGCCTTATCCTTCTTTCGGGGTTTTGGACTTCAAAATCCCGATGTGCTCCAACTCCCATTATCCCTCCAGGCTAGACTCCTGGCCCACATGACCACTATCTCACAAGACCGCAACCTTGTCTCCCATCGGGGTTTCGAACATCGCAATGCTGAAATGCATAAACATTTTGTCCTCGGAATCCTCGATATCCCAATATGATGTCAGCTTCCGCTAGTCCCCTGGGCTAGACCTTTTGGGTCCGTACGTCCTCCCTCTATATGACCATAGTCATACCACCTATTGGGGTTTTAGACTTTTCAATGCCGAAATACACTCATCCTCAGGATTCGCGATCCCTCGAATCCCGATTTCCTGCTATGCTGACAGCTGGCTCCCCCAATGGTGGTTCCTTCCTTGTCGGGGTTTCGGACTTCGCGATTCTGAAATGCCCAAACCTCTTGTCACCAACATTCCCAATATCCCAATGACCAAAATGCCGATAGATGACTTCCTGTCGGGACTTTCCCCGATGGCTCCGATTGCTGCTGCGCGTCCCACGAATGGATGGTTCAGATTCCTCCTCGCGGTTTTGAGACTTCTGATGTACTGACTTTCATGACCTCAGGAACTTCGATTTCCTGAGTGTCGCTATCCCGATAGGTCAATCCTTTCGGGACTTCCACCCTCCTGTTCACGATGCTAAACCTCGTGCATCTCCCAACTGATCTGACGGTTGTCGGGTATTTGATCAAGATCTGATGGTTCAGATCCGTTCTCCTGTGCACTTACTCCAGAGGCTAAACTTTGTGCACCTTCACCTGATCCAATGGTTGACGGGTATCTGAGTGAGATCCGACAACTGACGATCTCCTCTTCTGTGCATTTCTCTTGCTCTTTCCTGGACGTGAAAACCAACGGTCTAGATTCTATCGGCTGATCCAATGACCGATGTTGCTCCCTCCTGAGCTGCTGCGCTTTCTTCCCATCCTTGGGAGAATTCAAAATCCAAAGGCCTCAACCTTTTCTCCCTTTCTCTGCGAGCTCCATGAATTCGAGTCCTCGATGTGCGTTCTTCTTGATGTTATTCCTCCTGAGCTTTGCTCCTTTCGAATCCTCGAAGGATTCTTCAACTCCTGTGCCTCTGCAGGGTCCTTACACACACACAGTGTTGTCTCTCCTAAGCTTATCACATGCTCAGACCCCTAAGGGATTTTTTATTTCTTCCTTTCTCCTATAGATGGAGAATATAATTCCCTCCTGGCTATCCTTCTTCTCTAGCAACCTCTTGCTGAGCCTTTTAGGGTGTTCAAAAACCCTATGAAGATCCCTCAATGGATTCTTCCTTCAATTACAAAACTCAAAGAGTTCTCTTCACTTCTCTATGCCTGTCTACACACTAACTCAAATTCCCACCTAGCAGAGTGTCTTCTCCCAGAACGTTTAACAGTTTTGTCCTCCTATGCACCTATGCACCCGCTCAATGCCCGCCTGACAGAGCTCTCGGAATCCTCAGTGATTTTGTTTCTTCTTCTTTAACTCATAGCAGAGTTCTATCTTTGTGCACTCCTTGCACTGGATCGATGCCCACCTGGCAGAGCTTCACAGAATCCTCAGCATAATTCTGTTTGCAACTGTGTCACTTCTACACAACCTTTCCTCCAAGGTATTCAACAACCTTGAGGTCTTCACTGAGTTGTTGATTTCAAGTCTTGTGTCGCAGCACGTCTTTGTCTGAACCTGTAGTATTCAGAATCGCTTCAGTGCACCGGCATTCAGAGACTGCAGTACTCTGTCACGCCCTCCTGGCATGAAACCACAAAGACCTTCACCTAAAATCAACCACACTCTTTGATCAGAATCTGGACCAGGGGTCTAAAATTTGCTCAAAATTCAAAGTGCTCGGAATGCAACGAAAATGGTACCATTGTGTCCGTATCGTTCTCCTGATTCCGGTGGTATATTTACTTTCACAAACGGAGTCCGTATGGAGAAGTTATCGCGTTCTGTTCGCCAAGGCAAACATGCAAAAATTTGATGCTGACTGGGCAGGCCGTACAGCTGATGTGGCAGAGGCTGTACAGCTGACGTGGTGACCGTACAATCGATGTGGCAGGAGATGACGTGTCGCGTTTTCATTGGTCGATTCTTGGGCGAGTATTATGGTGACACGTGGCAGGCATTTAATGGTTGACAGTGGGCGAGTAAGGTTGTGACATGTGGCTTCTAGTTGGACGAATATTAGGGTGCCACGTGGCCCAATGAAGGGCCGCCATGTGGCACCTCGAGTTTGGCTATTTGGTCGTTTAAAAGTTATATGGAGGCCGCGTGGTTCGACCCCTGGACCTCCCCTCCGTTGAGCGCTTTAACATATGCCAACCTACCAACGCGCCACGTGTTGGCTTTTATATAACATATGGCAAAAGTTTTATATGAAT
The DNA here is from genome assembly GCA_000966675.3 of Picea glauca. Classification (NCBI taxonomy): domain Eukaryota; kingdom Viridiplantae; phylum Streptophyta; class Pinopsida; order Pinales; family Pinaceae; genus Picea; species Picea glauca. The sequence continues at coordinate 13,746 of JZKD02S1666625.1, forward strand.
TTACATTTTTGTATTAATCGGCGGGGGGTCGGGCTGGGGCTAAGCCCCAGCCCATGGTTACATTGGAATCCCATATGACCTTTGTAAACGGGTTTGCGCGCAGATTAAACAGCCCGTGGTCATCGCTATACACATATGACCAATGCCCATGTCATAAGTTCTACCACCCGACAGTTTGGCACGCGGAGTGTTTGCTTGCGATTCCGTTTCTATTATTATATGACTGTTGGTATGTTTATGCGCGGGTTTTGTTGTGTGTTATTTAACACACGAATTTATGCTATAATGCATATGACCCAACCTTTTTATTAAATGGGCGCGCGGGAGTGTTAAACGGGTTCTTTGTTTTAAATGGCCTGTGGTCACATATGCAAATGGCATATAACCCAGCTCTATTATATATATGGCACGCGGGTTTCATTCATGTTTAAGCCGTGGTTATATTACATGTGCGTTGTGCCATATGTAAAATAACATATGCGCGGGGGTTTGGGTTACACGATGTTAAACCCATGGTCGTATCAACCTATACATGTGACCACCTTGGAAAATGGCGCGCGAGAGTATTCGTTTTGGTTTTCATTCACACAAGTCCCCGCCACTTGTCATTTCAATATTAAACCTAGCAACGGTTAGCCCTTTTTGTGCGCGATTAATGTGGCCACATGGCCCCATGCGCCCATTACCTCCGACCTTGGGGGGCTTAGTTTGCTAACGGTGCGACAAATTAGCGTGTTTTGCGGGACGCGTGTGTGTGCTGGGTTTAGGCACCGAAAACGCTCAGAGGCCAGGTTCACTCTTCCAAAGGTGCAGAATGGCGAACCAGTAACAGAGCTTGAAGGGGGAAAATGGCAGAAGGCATAACTTTTGGAGTTTTTGACCAAATCAGGTGCTGTAAAAGCCCAACTAGGGGTTTTTGGATGTTCTGAGTCCATTGGTGATGTTTTCACAGGAATTTGGAGATTTCTAATGCATTTGTTTAACCATTGAAGCTTGAGGAAGCTCCAGGAAGCTTGAAGCCCTCATTGTTTGAGGCATTGCTCAGATGAGCACATATCCATTTTCTGAGACTGAATAGTCATTCTTGACTGTTTATTATGCTCTGAACTCATTGGGATAGGTTTCAGATCCATTGGAGGACTTCTACAGGTATTTTTTCTCTATTGAAGCTCAGGGAAGCTTGGAGGTCACATGTAGAAGAGGTCATTGCTGGATGAGGCAAGATCCATTTGCAGAGTTTTAACAGTCATTTTTGGGGTTTTTATGTATTTTGAATCCAATGGTACAGTCTGTAAATCCATTGGATTTGAGTAGAATCTTGTAAAGAGCATTTGACAAACTAATCCCAAAGAGCCAAGTCCATTGAAGGAGGCTCAAGGAGATGTAGCCCAGAGAGGGGTGAACTCCTTTATCATCTTGCTATTGTTGTGAGTTTGCTGTGTTATTTGCTGAACTTTTTATGGCTATGTATTGGTTTATAACACATAATAAATCTTTTAAAAGAACATTTCTTCACACATGCACATTGACAAGAAGAACGAAGAACTTAACACATAAACCATCTTGCATAATTTAACACATGAAGCAAGGTCCTGTTAAGGTTTAATTTAATGAGGTAGAGGGTGCTTGCATAGCATAACAAGTCAGAATTCTATTTTCATATCACTCTTGCAAATGCACAACTACAATATACATCTACAACATACCATGTAACACTCACAGACATTCATTCGACACAGAATATTGCAGGAAAAACTGCTCTTTGTATTAAAGTATGGAAAATGCCTGTATTTACAATGTGTTCCTGAGCACGGCATGTAACAAGGTCTCAGCTCCTTCTCTTCTTCTCTCTACTCGCAGATTCTAACTCTCTCAACTTACTCACAAAATGAGATATGAAATTTCTTTTACCTGAGGGGGCTCTTCGAGCTCTTCCCTCCAACATACCTACCCTATTCAATTACATTGAATGGGTTGTCTAGTCCAGAATTGGATCTAGATCTCATCCATACAAACATTAAAGGATGATCTACCTAATGTCTGCACAAAGGTACGACTCTATGGCTCACCAACCTACAACATTTAATTACATTCAATTCAGATTTTAAATGATGTTATGCCTCTCTTCAGCTTTGAATGCATGCGCTTGACGTGGCTGGATGGATGGCTGGATGATGTGGAGAGATGCTCCTGCATCATACTCCTTAGCTGCAAAATTCATGAGCTCCTGCTCATGAGCTTCCCATCTCAGCTGTTGAAATCCCCCCTGGATCCCAAATCATTCTCTGGACCTGTTCATCTGCTCCATCCTGCTGCTGTTGCTGCTTCCTTTATGCCCAGCCTCTCCTTGCTAGCAGTTTCTACTGACCTCAACACCAACCTTCTTATCTCCTCGATTACTACATCCAGCTGCTCCAGTGGCTGGTTCTATTCTTGCAGTCTCCCCAGCTGCAAAAATTTTCTGCAATTGGGTATATCATCATGATCTTCCATGCCTTCTTCTTCATCTTCATCTATGGCCTCAAGTTGCCACTCTGTTGCAGACTTCAGCTCTGTAGTCTCCTCCTAACTAAATTTCTTTTCAGTCACCTTCTCTGACAGCTCAACTTCTGTCAGTTCTCTTGCTGGTCCTGGATTGTTCATCCAATCCTCTAGCATCTCTAGCTCCATCTCCCATGGAGTGATAAATCTGCCTGCTCGCTCTTTGGCTTCCTTTGCTGCTAGATTCCGTGCTACAGCTTCTTTCTTTTCATCTCCCTAGCCGAAATCATTGAGCCATTCCTCAGAATTCTCATTTTCCTCTTTGTCTGCTTCTGCTTTGGCAGCTTCCAAAGTCTGCTCCAATCCCTCTTCTTTCCTGACAGTCACAACTGACTGTTCTTCTGTTGCTGCTGCACCATCTACAACACAGACTTCTACCTCCTCCTAGGCAAATGGTAGGAATACTCCAATTCCCCCAATCATCATAATATTATCCTAATCTTCCTCCTCGGTCAGCTGCACCTGCTGATCCATACTCACCTTTGAGCTCATCTTCTCTGTCAGCTCCTCGGGATGATCAAAACTCACCTGCTCATCCCTACCCATCTGGTAATATGGGATGTCTCTACTTCCCTCCTGGAAATCCATGGAATCAACTAATTCCATCTCTGTTTCCTTGCCCACCTGGCAAACTGGAAAACTTTCGCTGCCCTCCTGGTAGTCTGTGAGATCCCGCAGTGACCTCATTTCATTGCCCAGTTGGCAATGTAAAATTTCTCAGCTATCCTCCTGACAGTCTCTGAGATCCCACAGTGATCTCAATTCGTTTCCCACCTGGAAATCTAGAATTTCTTCTCTGCCCTCCTGGCATTTCTTGAGATCCTCAGTCAATCCCAATTCATTTTCTTCATCACTGAGACCTCTCCCAGTCTCTAGTTCACATACCTGAACCATTTCCTCTTCTAGTCCATTGAGGTTTTCATCATACCTCAACCATCTTTCTAACAACCTCTGCTTCCCTCTGACCATCAACTCCTTGACTGGCCATTTTAGTTTCGACTTCCTCATGGGCCATTCGCGCATCCATCTTGACCTCTTATCCTGCCGCATCTTCAATTCGAGCTTTTCTATGTCTTCCTTTAATTCATAGAGCTCTTTATCCATTTCTGTAAGCTTTTCTGCCTTGCTCTTCCTCCCAGTATGCCTATGGCCTTCAGTAACCATGGTGTTGTCTTTGTCTTCTTTCCTAGCACACCTGCTGCTATCACTCTGCACTAAGAGTGTTACCAGCTTCATCTTACAGTCTCCCTGACTATCTTCTTAACCACTGCTTGCCTACTTGCAAACAACCACCACATAGTCTCCAGCGCTTTGTCTTCCTTTACCTTCTCCCTCTGCTTGAAATATACAAACAAAGTTTGAGCTTTGATACCACTTGATGTGTATCAGAGTGCTCTTTATATCTTGCCTCTCTTGCCTGAAATATACAGACAAGAAATAAGCTCTGATACCACTTGATGGTGCGATACGCTCCTACATGCCCCACAGGGTCTCTGCACCTGACCTCCCAGTCTTTAAGGATCTCTCAGTGTTCCCTTCTGAGTCGAAGCGACTCCTTGGACTCCCAATGGAATCTCTGTGAAAACCTGATCCACAGGTCCTTTCTTCACTCGCACGACCTTCTGCACATGATCGCGCTCTTTCCCTGATGACAATTTTGGGTTTTGGGGTTCCTTGTTTCCCAATGTTGAGAATTTCCTGTACTCTCGAATCCCTGATCTCCGATGAACCAAATTCCCGATATGGCTCTTCTCGCCTTAGCCTCTCCTGGCTATGCTCTGGTCCATGCGACCGCTAATTCATAAGACCACAGCCTTATCCTTCTTTCTGGGTTTTGGACTTCAAAATCCCGATGTGCTCCAACTCCTGTTAGCCCTCCAGGCTAGACTCCTGGCCCACATGACCACTATCTCACAAGACTGCAGCCTTGTCTCCCATCAGGGTTTCGAACATCGCAATGCCGAAATGCATAAACATTTTGTCCTCGGAATCCCCAATATCTCGATATGACATCAGCTTTCGCTAGGCCCCTAGGCTATACCTTTTTCATCCATACATCCTCCCTCTATATGACCGCAGTCATACCACCTATCTTGGTTTCGGACTTTTCAATCCCGAAATACACTCGTCCTCAGGATTCGCGATCCCTTGAATATTGATTTCCCGCTATGCTGATAGTTGGCTCCCCCAATGGCGCTTCCCTCCTTGTCGGGGTTTCAGACTTCATGATTCCGAAATGCCCAAACCTCTTGTCACCAGGATTCCTGATATCCCAATGACCAAAATGTCGATAGACGACTTCCTGTTAGGACTTTCCCTGATGGCTCCGATTGCTGCCGCGCATCCCACGAATGGACGGTTCAGATTCCTCCTCGCGGTTTCAAGACTTCTGATGTCCCGACTTTCACGACCTCAGGAACTCCAATTTCCCGAGTGCCGATATCCTGATAAGTTAATCCTTTCAGGACTTCCATCCTCCTGTTCACGATGCTAAACCTCGTGCAACTCCCTACCGATCTGACGGTTGTCGGGTATTTGATTAAGATTTGACAGTTTAGATCCGTTCTCCTGTGCACTTACTCCAAAGGCTAAACTCTGTGCCCCTTCACCCCATCCAATGGCTAACGAGTATCAGAGTGAGATCCGACGACTGACGATCTCCTCTTCTGTGCATTTCTTCTGCTCCTTCCTGGATGTGAAAACCAATGGTCCAGATTCTATCGGTTGATCCAATGACCGATGTTGCTCCCTCCTGAGCTGCTACGCTTTCTTCCCAGCCTTGGGAGAAGTCAAAATCCAAAGGCCTCAACCTTTGCTCCCTTTCTCTACGAGCTCCACGAATTTGAGTCCTCACCGTGCGTTCTTCTCGACGTTATTCCTCCTGAGCTTTGCTCCTTTCAAATCCTCGAAGGATTCTTCAACTCCTGTGCCTCTGCAAGGTCCTTACGCACACACAGTGGTGTCTCTCCTGAGATTCTCACACTCTCAAACCCCTAAGGGATTTTGTCTTTCTTCCTTTCTCCTACAGATGGAGAATATAATTCTCTCTTGGCTATCCTTCTGCTCTAGCAACCTATTGCCGAGCCTTTCAGGGTATTCAACAACCCTATGAATATCCCTCAGTGGATTCTTCCTTCAATTACAGAACTCAAAGAGTTCTCTTCACTTCTCTATGTCTGTCTACACACTAACTCAAATTCCCACCTGGCAAAGTGTCTTCTCCCAGAACATTCAACAGTTCTGTCCTCCTGTGCACCTATGCACCCGCTCAATGCCCACCTAGAAGAGCTCTCAAAATGCTCAGTGATTCTGTTTCTTCTTCGTGAACTCACAACAGAGTTCTATCTTTGTGCACTCCTTGCACTAGCTTGATTCCCACCTGGCAGAGCTTCATAGAATCCTCAGCAGAATTATGTCTGCAACTGTGTCTCTTCTACACAGCCTTGCCTCCAAGGTATTCAACAACCTTGATGTCTTCACTGAGTTGTTGATTTCAATTCTTGTGACGCAACACTTCTTTGTCTGAACCCGTAGTATTCAGAAGTGCTTTAGTGCACCGACATTCATAGACCGCAATACTCTGTCATGCCCTCCTGGCATGAAACCACAAAGACCTTCACCTGAAATCAAACACACTCCTGCAAATGCACAACTACAATATACATCTACAGCATACAATGGAACACTCATAGACATTCATTCAACATAGAATATTGCAGGAAAAACTGCTCTTTGTATTAAAATATGGCAAATGCCTGTATTTACAATGTGTTCCTGAGCATGGCCTGTAACAAGGTCTCGGCTCCTTCTCTTCTGCTCTCTACTCGCAGATTCTAACTCTCTCAACTTACTCACAAAATGAGATATGAAATCTCTTTTACCTGAGGGGGCTCTTTGAGCTCTTCCCTCCAACCTACCTACCCTATTCAATTACATTGAATGGGTTGTCTAGTCCAGAATCGGATCTAGATCTCAGCCATACCAACATTAAAGGACGATCTACCTAATGCCTGCACAAAGGCACGACTCTATGGCTCACCAGCCTACAACATTTAATTACATTCAATTCAGATTTTAAATGAGGCCGCGCCTCTCTTCAGCTTTGAATGCACGCGCTCGACGTGGCTGGCTGGCTGATGTGAAGAGATGCTCCTGCATCAAGTTTCCTATTCAGAAAAGTTGATTTTACGTCCATTTGATACACTTTAATATTTTTGGAGCATGCATAAGCTAAAAGAAATCAGATTGTTTCCATTCTGGAAACTAGGGAAAATGTCTCTTCAAAGTTGATTCCTTTAACTTGTGCATATCCCTTACATACCATTATAGCTTTGTTCCTTGTAACCTATCCATCTTCGTTCAATTTATTCTTGTATACCAACTTTGTGCCAATCACATTCTTATCCTTTTTTTTTTTTTTTTATGTCTGGAGGAATCAACAACTAGTTGGGCACGTGCTTGCGTTACACATGGCCGTGTTATCCAACCTCTACCACTATAACCTCCATGTGTGCCCACGATTCCCCTTACACGAAACACAAGGTAAGTCGGGGGGAGTTGAACTCGAAACCTCATGGAACTTCATTTTCACGGCACTTGCCCCGGGGGCTTCTTATCCTTTGGTTTTGGAACCAATTCCCAAGTGTCACTTTTCTCTATTTGATCCAATTATTCATTCATGGCCTTATTCCAAAATTCATCCTTCCTGGCCTCTTCAAAATAGGTTGGTTCAATCGTAGATGTGAGTGTTAGGTGTGTTTGTTCTGGTGAACATATTCTTCTTCTAGTCTCAACTCCTGTGTCTTTGTTTACAATAATCTGATCTGAAGGATGATTCTTTTGTACTTGTCTACTAGGTGTCTTTGGAGGCACTTGCTGAACTTTCTCTTCTGCTTCTATCATATTCTCTTCATCTTCCTCTTCTACTTCCTTTTCATCTTCTGCTTCTTCTTCAAAAAGTTGTTCCATTGATTCATTTTTTTCTTCCTTTGATTTTGGTCTGCCTGTTTCATCAATTGTTACGTTGATGCTTTTTACAACTTTGTTCAATCTCAGATTGTAACACTTGTATGCTTTCCTTGTAATTGAGTGACCAACAAGTACTCCTTTGTCCACACAAGAGTCAAACTTTCCCATTTTTCCATCTTCTCTTTTGATGTAGAATTTGCTTCCAAAAACTTTGAAGTGCTTCACATTTGTTGGTCTTCCTTTCCATAGTTCGTAGGGAGTTTTTTCAGTGTTGTTTCTGAGAATTACTCTATTTTGAATGTGAATTGTTGTATGCACTGCCTGTATCCAAAATATATCTGTCAATTTGGAATCCATTAGCATTGTTCGAGCCATTTCTTGTATTGTCCTGTTATTTCTTTCAACAAATCCATTCTGTTGAGGTGTCCTAGCAACGAAGAATTGTCTTTTTATTCCATGACTGATGTAGTAGTCCATAAATTCCTTTGAAGTGAACTCTCCTCCATTATCAAATCTCAAGCATTTGATTTTTGAATCCATTTCATTTTCAACCATTTCCTTGTAGATCTTGAAGTTTTCAAAAGCTTCTGACTTATTCTTGAGAAAGCAAACTGCAACCATTCTTGAATAATCATCAACTAATAACATAAATTATTTCTCACCTTTTAAACCCTTTGTTGTAGTTGGTCCAACTAGATCAATATGCACAATTTCCAGTGCTCTTGTCATTGAATATTCCTTTGATTTAAACCTGGTCTTTCTTTCCTTTCCTTGTTGACAATGCTTGCATAAAGTGTTGGTTGGTTTCGTGATTCAAGGAATTTCTCTGACTGCTTCTCTTCTGTTGACTTTGACAAGGTTATAAAAATGTATGTGACTCATTCTTTTGTTCCATATCCAACTTTCATCTTCCTTTCCTAGACAACACTTTTCATTTCCAATTTCACTTCATACATATATGTTGCTTTAAGTTCTCGTAGCTGTAGCAATCAATTTTCTTGAACCTTCTTTTGTTATCTTGCACTTTTTTGAATCAAAAGTAACTTTATGACCTTGGTCACACATTTGACTCACACTTAGAATATTATGTTAAAATTTCAGACCCCAACCCAGTTTCAGTCTCGCTGATTTTTCAGCGAAAGTTAAATGTCAAAACCCAGTTTCAGCATATAAAAACTTAGCAGAAAATAAACTTCATAACTGAAACATGAGGATTCTGAACATCGTTTTCAACACAAAAATAAAATATCAGCAGTATGCAAAACTTAGAAAATTTAGACACAAGAATTTTCAGTCTAACTTCGACCCTGGAAAAACCCACTAGGGGAAAACCAGTGAGAGAGGGCTTTTTATTATTATTGAGCTTCTGAGAAATTTCTTTTACAGCATATTCATCTTCAGAAATTTGCACAAACTTATCTGGACTTTCTTTCGCAAAAAATCCTTCTGAACAGTCCTGGAAAATGCTCCTCAATTTCTGTCCCAGAAATCCATACAACTGTACGATTGTCCCAACAATTAATGTTGTACGAACTGTCTCGAAATTTGTGCCAAAACTTTGCTGAGACTGTACGAAAAACCCAGCATGAACAACTCCTTGAAAACCTTGTTGTACGACCCTCAAAATCCGTGCCAAACTATACGGACTATACAAAAATACACTTAGAAATTAATTGTAGCAGTTACCTCACTTTCTGTGCCAATAAATGGTTGTACGATAGCCTTGGGATGCATGCCGAACTCCTAAAAAATTATTCTACTGTCTCCCTCAATTTCTGTGCATGAAGAATGGTTGTAAGACCTCTAGAAATCCGTACCATATGGTCTGCATTAATGGTTGTACCTTGTATTGATATTCATGCTAGCTTTCTTCCTTGGAATGCATGCCTAGCTCTGCAAATGCTGCCTCTATTTCTCCAACTCGACCTCCTCTCTTTTCTCTCTTATTCTCTCAACAAGAAAAATGAATGAACTACCCAAGAATGGGTGTGCCCTCTTGCCCTAGTCAACCTCATGGGGGAAGGTGAGGGGTTTTCTAATATAAGGGTTGATATTAGATTAGATGAGAAGTTGAGATCATGTGTCTCTTCACTCACCCTCACTTTAGTCATAAAGTTATCTTTTAATTTGCATCTCACAAATTAATT
>JZKD02S1666625.1:25446-37873 GCA_000966675.3 Picea glauca
TGAACTCTTGGAACCGACTGAAGACCTATCCTTTGGTCTTCATGAAGAAAATCCAGGACTTCTGAGAGAAGTCATCAATGAATACAACATAGTATAGGGATCCAGTCAATGATGTTGAAGACATCGAGCCATATACATATGAATGTATAAGATCAAGTATCCCTGCTTCTCTACTGTCACTGCTCGGAAAAGTAGTTTTGGTTTACTTTCCCAAAGCACACCCCTTGCACAACTCATGGTGCTCTGAACTGAAATCTAGAACTCCATTCACCATCTTCCTTAGAACTCGCAAATCCCCATGGTGCAAATGTGCCATCCTCCTGTTCCATATCTCACATAGGTCACTGCTACTACTGGTAGAATGAATCAATGCTCTCGCTAGCTGGAACAAAAACTTGTACAACCTCTCATGTCTAGTACCAATCACTTTGGCCAAAGTGATGCTAGACCCTCTGGGGAAAAGAAGCACCTACCCATCATGGAACAAGACCTCATAGCCCTTCTCCTCAATAGTAGAAAATGACACTAATTTCTTATTCAAGCCCGGAACATAAAGAGCCTCTATCAAAGTCATGGGAGGCAAAGACTCCCTCTGAAATGATACAGTCCCACAACCAGCCACCTTGACCTCGTGGTCATCTCCAAGCACTACCTCTGCATCTCCACACTGAGTAAGGTCTGTCAAGTGCTTACGAACTGTTGTCATATGGCGAGAGGCACCACTGTCAATATACCAAGTATCGGGAGTAGTGGTCCTCAAGGAAAGACACACAATGAAGGAAAATTCCTTGTCAAACTTGGTGAAAAACTCTTCCACCTCTGCTGAAGCTATTGTTTGTTTCTTCTTCTTGTTTGTACACTGTCTTGCATAGTGCCCAAACTTATGGCAATAAAATCACTTGACTTTGCTCATGTCTTTCTTCCCTTCACCCTTGGGCTTCTGTCCTCCCTTTGGACCCTTTCTAAACTTCTTCTTGCTAGAGGTAGCAAGAGCCACATTCTCCTCCTCATGACCTGTAGATGAACTGCCATGCACATAACCTCTCCGGGTCTCCTCTTGAACAAAGTCATCCCAAAGATGTTCCCAATTGGGAAGCTTCTCCCTAGCAATAATGCCCTCCACAAAAATAGCCCATTGTTTGGAGACTCCATTCAATGTTGTTCTCACAAGATCACTATCAGCTATGGCTTCCCCCACAGCTCCAAGTTCATCCCTCATCTGTGTCAATCTAGTAAGGTATGTGACCACATTTTCATCCTTGGTCATTTTTATGCTCTTTAGTTTTTCCCTCAAAACCATTTTCCAGTTCTCATTTGTACTCTGGTACAATTTAGTCAAAGACTCCCACATCTCATAGGCATGTGTCTTCCCTGTTAAGTGAGGAATCAAATGATCCTTGATGGCATCAAGAATAAATCTCTTAGCCTTGAAACTCTTCTTAGTATAGGTTGCAAGAAGAGTAGCATTAGTAGGTACCACAACGGGATGAGTAGTGGTATTCTCTACAATGTCCCACAACTCGTTATCTTGCAAAAGAAAGATCATCCTCTCCTTCCAAGCACCAAAATTTGTTGCCCCATCAAGTCTGTCCTCAACTCTCAAACCAATAGCCATTGACCCTCTTTCTGTTGAAAATTACAAATTCAAAAATCTGCCCTGTGAAGTGTCTGTTGTCCCAACTTTCTGTCTGCTGAAATCTCTACTTCCCTTCAACTCAGCTCTGATACCATGTTAAAATTTCAGATCCCAACCCAGTTTCAGTCTCACTGATTTTTCAGCCAAAGTTAAATGCCAAAACCCAGTTTCAGCATATAAAAACTTAGCAGAAAATAAACTTCAGAACTGAAACATGAGGATTCTGAACATCGTTTTCAACGAAGAAATAAAATATCAACAGTATTGAAAAATCATAAAATTTAGACACAAGAATTTTTGGTCTAACTTCAACCCTGGAAAAACCCACTAGGGAAAACCAGTGAGAGAGAGATTTTTATTATTATTGGGCTTCTGAGAATTTTTTTTTACAGCATATTCATCTTCAGAAATTTACACAAACTTATCTAGACTTTCTTTCGCAAAAAATCCTTCTGAACAGTCCTGGAAAATGCTCCTCGATTTCTGTCCCAGAAATCCGTACAACTATATGGCTGTCCCAGTAATTAATGTTGTATGGACTATCTTGAAATTAATGCCAAAAATCTGCTAAGACTATACGAAAAACCCAGCATGAACAGCTCCTTGAAAACCGTGTTGTATGGCCCTCAAAATTTGTGCCAAACTGTACAGACTGTACAAAAATACACTCAGAAATTAATTGCAGCAGTTACCTCAATTTTTGTTCCAATAAATGGCTATACGATAGCCTTGGGATGCATGCCAAACTCCTCATAAATTATTCTGATGTCTCCCTCAATTTTTGTGCATGAAAAATGGTTGTATGGCCTCTAGAAATCCATACCATAGGGTCTGCATTAATGGTTGTACCTTGTCTTGATATCTGTGCTAGCTTGCTACCTTGGGATGCGCACCCATCTCTACAAATGCTGCCTCTATTTCTCCAGCTCGACATCCTCTCTTTTCTCTCTTGCTCTCTCAACAAGAAAAATGAATGAACTACCCAAGAATGGGTGCACCCTCTTGCCCTAGTCGACCTCATGAGGGAAGGTGAGGGGTTTTCTAATCTAATGGTTGAGATTATATTAGATGAGAGGCTAAGATCAGGTGTCTCTTAACTCACCCTCACTTTAGTCATAAAGTTATCTTTTAATTTGCATCTCACAAATTAATTTGACTAGGACCCACATTAGGCACTTTCTCCCCCTTAGGCGCCTAGGGAAGAGAAACACTTGCCTTGGTACTTTATTTAATTAAAAATTTAACATATTATGTTTCATATCTTCTACTAGTAGAACATTTTTTCCTTGGTGTTCTTGTTCCCAATTTTGACTATGCCTTTTCCAATGAGTTTAGCTGTATCATCATTTCCGAAGGAGACGAGTCCATCTCTTTCCTTTCGTAATGTAATAAACTTGTTTCTATCACTTGTCATGTGTTTTGAACAACCACTGTCAACATACCAACCATGTTTCTTTTGCTTAGCTTGTAGAGCGAGTGTGCATTCTTCATTGCTGTACTGATCCTGCTTTCTTATCCATGTCCTTTTCTGAGGTTCTTGTATGTGACTGTTGTTATTATGTTCTGGTTCTCTAGGAGGGTCTGTCATTCTGCATTCTTTGGCCATGTGTCCAGAATTTTTACATTTATAAAATTCCACTTCAACACTCAAAGATTGAAACATGTTGTAACTTCTTCTCTGTGTTTCACTAGGCCTTCTTGGATAACCCCTTTGTGTATGAATTTCAACGTTGTTTGTGTTCCTATTGTTAGCTCTACAATTCACAACTTTATGTCCAAAATTATTACATGCATAACATAAACCCAAAAAGATAGTTTGATACCTGGGAGTTGAAGATCTTCTGAAAGGAGGTACTCTTATAAATTATTATTCTTCCTGAGGCCTATCTGTCGGTTGTTGATAATTAAATTTGAATCTTCTCGATGGAGGAGTGTTCCTGCAATCTTCCTTGTTGATATTTATATACCCCTTGATTGTTTCTGCATAGATTTTTGGATATGTTTCTTGCTCTATTGTTTTGGATCTTGATCCTTTTTTTGTCTGATTGTATCCAAGTCCAGAATTTTCATGATGAGATTTTTGACTGCTGATAATGTCATCCAAAAATTTTGATTTGTTATACATATTTTTCTTTTGAATATCCTTTGTTAATGTGACAATCTCTGCTTCCAAATTTCCAATGATCTTGTCTTTTTCTTCTAGTTTCTCTTTGAGTGTTTCTTCAATTGTTTTATCTTCTTCTATTTGAACCTTCAAATTTGTAATCATTTGTTCTAGTTCTTGAGTGTCTTCTTTCTTGTCTAGTCATGCTTGTAGTTTATTGTTTTTCTTCTTTTCTCTTCTGATAACTTCTATGGCACACAGTAATTCCTCTCGGTATTCAACTTCTGCCTCTTCAATTTCTTCTTTGACTTCTTCATATTCTTCTTCAACTTCTTCATATTCTTCTTCAGAGTCTTCTTTATTAGATTCTACTACTTCCATGAATAGAAATCTTTCTATCTCACTGTCACTGACTTCATCTTCATCTGATGATGAGATGTCTTCTTTGGTGCATAAGAGTTTCTTGAAAACTTTCTTTGTGGTTCTTTTTCCTTTATATGTTTGTTTGCCTTTTGAGTAATCTTCATCATTTCTCTTTTTCTTATAAGGAATTTTTTTAGAAAAATGAACAATACCATCACAATTAAAACAAATTAAAGGAAGATTAACTCTATACTTACCACCAGTTACCTTTTTTAGTCTTTTGACAAAGTTGGCCACTTCTTCATCATCTTCCAAGACATCACTACTGCTGCTATGTTCTTCTTTTTTCCTTCCTTTTTTTTTGACTTTTTGGATTCTTTGAAGGATGGTTTTATATCTAGATTTTTCTATTTAGTTCTCATTTCATATGCTCTAAATATTCCATGTAATTCATCCATGCTTATTGCTTTTATATCTGATCTTTCTTCTAGTGCTGATATCTTAGGGTCAAATCTCACAGGAAGAGATCTCAGTAATTTTTGAACAATTACATATTCTTTGATTTCTTCTCCCAATCCTATGATTGCATTTAATGTTTCATCAACTCGTAAAAGGTAAGATGCAATATTCGCATCTTCCTTCATCTTAAGTTGTTCGAATAGACCTTTGTAAGTTTGAAGCTTTGTTTCTTTGACTTTTGAATCTCCTTCATAAATATTTTGAAGTTTGTCCCAAATTTCTTTAGCGTATTTACAATGTGCAACTTTGGTGAATACAGTGTCACTAAGACCATTCAGAAGTGCATTTTTGGGTTTGGAATTATTCTGAGCGAGTTTCACTGCTTTTTCATTTGTTGGTGGAACTGCTGGTGTTGTGTATCCATCTACAATTGATTGCCATATTTCAAATCCCTGTGCCTGTATATATGTTTTCATCCTTATGCTCCAAAATGCATACTTATTTCCATTGAACTGTGGTATTCCATTTTTATATAAGTTGTTTCTCTCCATGATCTACCTTTCAATGGTTAAACTGATTTCTAAAGGAACCTTCTCTGATACCAATTGTTGGATTATTGAGAGGGGGGGTGAATCGGTAATAGAGAAATTTAATCCTTTTTAGCCATATAATCCAAGTGTTATATCAATGTAGAATTATCATCCAATAACTACAGAGTAAATAAGCAATGAACAAATGAACAATCATACACATACACAGTACACCGGTGTTTTACATGAAAACCCAAGGCAGGAGAAAACCACAAAATTCTTTTTCTTATATGTCTCAAAGAATTACATTCATTGGAAGCACCAACTTCCTTTGTTTTCCAGCTGCAACTGGAAGGAGGCTCCAATCCCCTTGTTTCTCAAGATACAACCTGAAGGAAACTCCAAATCCCCTATTTTCTAGCTACAACCAGAAGGAGGCTACAACCCCCTATGTTATCCATCTACAACCGGAAGGTGTCTACAACCACCTATCATTGTGTCGTCCAACCGCCCTAAAGTAGAAGTAGAATGATGGAACCACTGTCACACTATCACTGTGAGATATACTGCTGTAAACATGTACCAATAAATCTAAACCATGCATAAACCATGCATCAACCTATACCTCAACCTGTAATCAACCTGTCCCTCAACCTGTAATCAACCTATACCATAAACAAGTGCATCAAGCATGCACCAACCTGTACCAAACAACCTATAATCAACCTGTACCATAAACAAATGCATTCAACCATGTACCAAGTATGTACCAATCATGTGTCAACTACTCATCAAATATGACTCATCAATATGTACCAACATCATCAACTATACACCTCATGTATGTGTCAACTCATCAACTACTTGTCTCAACCATGTACCCAACATGTACCTTAACCAAAATCCCTCATCAATTTCATCATCCAAATATGATTTTTAAATCTGTAATAGACCTAGTGTATATTATCACATACATGCAAACCTTCCTTAACTTACACAACAAGAGACTATCATTTTCATCAAACTTTTCTTTAGTCTCACATGACTAGTTTGGGATTAGTCAACAACCCTAACTTGAAATAATCATAAATATGTACCTATAATAAATAAATATATGAAATTAGTACACAATGTTCTTCAACTTGTTTTATGCAATTCCTCCAGGTGCCACTACTTGTAACATTTCAAAAAAGGAGTCATAGAAAAAATGACATACCTTTCTGAATTTTGGCTTATTCTAGAGAGCGACCTTGTAAAGCGGGGCTTGCACATAATATTTGTTGAATGGATCTTAAAATGTTAAAAACCATACTACATATTGTACTCTAACCAACACATCCGTTCTTACTAAATTTGGATCTGTTATGAATAAGTTATGATGTTTTTACCCGAAACAACTTAGAAAGCATCATCAAAAGAATTTATCCTCCCTTGAATTCTGGCCTTCTTTTCCGCACCTTCCCTCTTAAATTTGGCTTAGATATCCTTTGGATACCTTATTCACCTACATATATTAAATATGCTCAAGTGTGATGTTAAATGAGAGAGCCTAGCCTCTTATTTATACTCTCCAAAAAACATCTTCTAGGTCACTTAACCCATTTCTAGGTCACATAACCTATTTAAAGGTCACTTAACCTATTTTCCTCATTTTTAGGGTTAGCCACTTTCCATAATTAGAAATTTCTCCATTACTTTATCATTTAAATATTCATCCTTGACTTTGTCACCTCACTTTATCATTTAAATAATCTTCTTTGATTTTGTCACTTCACTTTATTATTTAAATAATATTTCTTGACTTTGTCACTTTACTTCATCATTTAAATAATAATTTCTTCTTTGCAAGCTCTTTGAATTCTTTGATCTTTTGGGGCTTCAAGCCAACATATGAGGGTCCTCCAACTTTGTAAGGCCATAACTCTCAAAACGTGAGGAGTTATGTGACGTTCCACATACCACCAGAAATGGAATGACATGTACTATCCATATATAATAATATTACCTTCAAATATATTAAAATGCATACCATTATACATGAAACAACCTTGGGTCCATTACCCAAACCTTTGTACTACTGGAATTCACTACCGGACTTTCTTCAAGGGTTGACATCAATGCCAACCAACCTTAATCAACACATACCCGTAAGGATCACCATCCCAAATGAGTATAGGCCTAATTGGGTCTTTGATCTCAGTATTTCTCCACGTTCCTTTTCGGTATTTTTTCTACACATCAACACATGTCAAAGTTCAGAGAAAGAGGAATAATAGATACAATGATCATAAACTGATTTACATGATAAATACACCACAATGGGGTTTCAATACCCATCTAACTATTAACTAGATACAATGATATAGTGAGGATCCAATGAATCTATAATAAAATTGATTGTGACAATATATAAACAGAAGTTCAACTATCACTAACTGGATTTGACTAGATGACATGAAAAGAAGCTTAATAGATAGAGATTGCATTTAACAAAATGCAATTTTCTAATTTCTTCTTTCTTACCATCATATATTTTCATTATTTCATGAAGGACAAATTCTAATTTTCTTGAATAAAACTTGCACAGAAATATGCCTATGAACATCCTATCTGAATGAGGTAGTTATAACAAAATGAAAGCCAAGTCTTTGCAAAACATGAAGTTCTTTCTTTCGCTATACAAAACCCAATGGAATGTTCGTGAGATTTATTTAGTTACTGGTTTATTGTTCTAATAGTCAGTGAATAATGTCCATTAGCTAATGTTGTTGTTGGTATAACTAATGCCCACATTTTGATTCAGTTAAAACTCAAGGTTCATCTAATTGTTTTATTAGTTATCTTAAAGTTTCTTGAAATACTGCTAAAATGAATTCCATTATTTTGTTGTTGATCTATTTCATGGGTTTATCTATTATATGGAGGATGACATCCATCTTATTGTTCCTTTCAGTGTTGTCTGAGTGTGGAGATTTAGCTAGATGTAGATAAGGATGAATAACTAGTTCTCTATTAAGAATTCAAGGATCCCTAACTGAAAAAATCAATTAATCTAATTTTCATCACACAATGAACTTATGTAGTGCAAAGGCCTATAAGCAAAATTGTGAAAAAATAAAAAATTGGCAGTCGATCCTTCAGATCGTACTCCAGACATAGTAGCCTGCTATAACCCTTGACATGTTTCTCGCTAGGAAACTATGCCAAGACATACATAAAATTGATTGGTTTTGTTTAACTTGGTCTATACTAAACATATTGTTTTTTTGACTTACTTTAGGTCCTCAATTAGAATCCTTAAAGATTAAAGATCAATTTTTAAGGGCACAATCTCTATGTTTCAGAAAATTAAATATTTTAATGGGAAATATAAGAGGTGACAAAAACAAAATATGGTTTCAAAACAATGTATCCTTTGATAAAGATTATTTTACTTTCAAAAAGAAGAAATGATAACAAAATATGTATCTGAACCTGAATACATTTTGAGAGAAAAAAGAATAATTTGTTTCTATTAAAAAATGTTTAATAAATATTAAGTACATGTCCTCTTAATACTGACACCATGTCAAATAAATCTGTAACTTTAAATGCTCATTTTCACTGTTTGACATAATACTTGTTGTACTAAATTATCACAATCATGACACCAAATACCTTCAATAGGAATTTATAAACGTACATAAAACATCAACAACAAAACTCACATGAACTGAGACACAAAAATTTGAATCACTCAAAACTTGCAAAATTTTATTGGAGCTTTGGTCTTTCCTACACCCCCCCCAAAAAAAACATTTACGTCAATTCTTTCATAGAAATTTATGCAAACTAGGTTGTAACCAAATATGTTATCAATTCCTATTTCCTAGACTTTCATATACAAAATATCTTTGAGTTCCTAAAAATATGAAGACCAAAAGACAATTGTTACAATCCTTGATTTTCTTCAATTATCTTGCTGAGTCATTCTGTCAACAACCGGATGAAAATTTTCCATGTTTCGCTTGAAGGATATTGGAATGGCCTCATTTTCCTGAATGCAATATCTAGCTCGATGTATTTCTCATATGTAGGAGGATTTGAAAATAGATTTTTAATTTTCTAGAGAAGGTAGAAATCATCTATGAGAAGATCCACAATAGTTTTCCCTCTTAAGTTGCCAGCCATACCTTGGAACTTTGTCTCATTTTGTATGGCTATGAACAAACTCTTTTTGTAACTTTTGATTGATAAGAGCCTTCCTTTATCATTCAATGCTGAAGGTAACCCCATTTTGACTAGGTTTTCAAATTTATTTTTGAAAGAGTCATTTTTTTCTTCACCATTATGCATTTGTTTGGAGTTATCTGCAATAAATTTCTTTTTGTAAAAATATTTCCAGCCTCCATAACCATTGTGGTTCTATATTTAACACATTTTCTTATTATTTCTTCAGTGGAATTGGAATTTAGGAACTTAATAACCTAGGTAGAAAATTGTGGTCAAGTTCCTAATTCTTGAAATGATTTCTTTATAACTTCATCTGCTTCATCTGTTAATAACATTTCATGATCAATTATCTTGAAATAGTCCCATATCTTGTCAATTTCATTTATGATTTCATCCTAGATGATGTGTCTAGCCCCTACCAAATAAGATTTGTTGGTAAACTTGTTCTTCAATTGTTCGATGTCTATAAGCATCTTAGCTTTGAGTTTTTCAAATTCTGCAATGAATTTATCCTTGTCCTTTATTTCCTCACCCCATGTTGCAATCATTTTCTTCAATTTTTCAATCTCATCTCCCTTCAAATCCAAGTATGCCAGTTCTTTTGATAATCCATCTATTGGGTTTGATGATGTTGTTGCATGTGATGAAGATTCTCCCTTTAAAATTTCAATCTTCTTTTCCTACTATTCCATCTGTTCTTCCATGTGTACCATTTGTTTCATGAGTTGATCCTTTTATTCTTGAATAATCTGCAACTCTGGAGTCTAGACATGTTCAATTCTAGGGATTTTAAGCTTTCTTTTTAGTTCCTAGATATTTGTATCTTTAGTTTTCACTAGGGCTTGCATAGATGCCACATCTTGTGGATTAGCTCTTAAGTCCATTACCCATTGTTCTAATTCCTCCACTCTTATTTTCCTAGCTCTATTTGCCAACTTCTCATTTTTATGCTAGTTTCTAAGTTTCTCATTTATAACTTGCAGCTTCTTTATTCCCAAGTTGACTATCATCAAATATCTATTCAACATTTCTCGAGTTTGTCTCTGCAGATCCATTTTATCTAGTGAATGCATTACATTGAGATCAATAGACATGTTGGTGAACTTCTTCTGATGTTTTGGTTCCATCACTACTATATTCAATCTACCTTTTTCATAATCAATAGAAGAGAGCATCCTTTTTTGGGATCCTCCTTGATCAAAGATTCTAGTAACAATGCTTTTCTTGATCTTTTAACTCATTTTTCTAATATCCTTGAATTGATTAACATAATCAATCTTCTTTAATTGATATGTAGTAGAAGAATTCTTTTCATTCCGACCCTCTGTACTCTTGAGATTCTTTGATGATGATACTTCCATAACTACAAGAGGTCCTTTGTACATTGGTACTACTTCTTCATGTAATTCTTGCTCTTCCTGTTCATCAAGTACCTCTGTCTTATACCTTTTTGTTGAATTCTCTTCCTCTGTTTCTGAATCCTTTGAAGTTGATTATGTATTATTTCTCTTGTAGATCCTCTCAAAATTCTTAGGAGTCTCTGTAACTGGAGTAACTGGTATTTTACCATGGAGTTGCAAGATATTTTTCACATCTTTCTAGCTATTCTGGTTTGCCAACAACTCTAGCTTGAATTTTTTCTCATGATGATAAGGACTCTGGCCATATGATATCATATTTGATGAAATCAAAGCATGAGGGTCATATATCCATGTTTCTCCTTGTTGAAATCCCATATCTAAGAGAACCTTTGTTGCTACCTGCAATGTTGATCTAGAATTGACAACAAAAGTTCCTACCTCTTTTTTCAATTTGAAACTAGCCCTATATTTTCTTGATACAAAATGAACATCATCTAAATTCAATCTTTGTCTAACGTATTCAAGTGAAAAGATTTTGGGAGTCAAGAAAATAGGTAAAATAAAAGGTTGAATTTCACATTCATAGACTTTGATTTCAGTGTAATTCTCAAATATATACTAGTCTCCTACTCTCTTATCTTAGCTTAGCTATGATGATCTTTTGCATTCAAGGAAAATTTTGGGGTAAATTTCAATATATATGATCTCGTAAGCTTTGCACATAAACAGGTCAATATGCTCTAAGAATCTAACATTCAGACAATGAATGAATGATTGAAACTGGGTTACCAATTTCATGTTCAAATTTTTATTCAAGGCATGCAAAATAGATGGCTTGAGAAAACAAGAATAGATGAACACGGTAAGATTGGTATTTGAAACTTATAAGAAACTCAAATTATGACAGTTGATAATGGACTTGATCAACTAGAAATTGGGTGTAATTTAATTTGGTCAAGGGTTTAGCCTCAAATACACAAATTTAGACCATAATTGAGACCATAATCCCTAACACAAACTCATCAACCACAAGGTCCTTATCTTTTCCAAAAATTGCACAAATCATGAATATAAGTTTTCTTGAAGTTTCTGGAAACATGTTAGATTCGATACTTACTTTATCCGCAAGAACATCAAGATTCTTGCACAGATAACACTGTAATATAACCACTCTGTCATTAGGTTTCAATTCTCTGAAACATTTTTCTAGTAGAATCTCATTTAACACTTCATTCTCAAGGTATAATGGGCACCTTAACATTTCAGTGATGGATTTAGGAGTCAATTCAATGAGTACAGACCCATTCGTGGAAATTATAGCTCTTTTAGAGGGAATATACTTTGAGGCATACTTGACCACGAACTCGAGAAAGTCATAAAATTGGGGAACAATTTAAAAAAAAAAATGGATTTCCACGCATGACAATGATCAACCATATCTCTAGAATTCTGCAAAGCCTCCTGGTATAATTCAAAAGGATAAAATGACATGACCAGATCAGAGATATCCTTATCTTTGTCGACTAAATCCTCTTCCTTAACATTTAAATTTTTCTTAGTTTTAGTGGCTTGACAAAATTCCTTTTTAATAACAAAAACTGAAACAATTAATGTAGTTTGAGATACCCGTAGAGGAGCTTGGTTGGGAAAGGACTTGGGTTGGAACGATGTTGGTACATCTTACCGGGCGCTTGAATTCTTCGTAAACCCCAGATAAACCAATTTTTTTGTCTTTACCCTCTTTTCAAATGAACTCTAAATA
>JZKD02S1666625.1:66558-79517 GCA_000966675.3 Picea glauca
TATCCCTCTTCCCATGAATTTATAACAAAAAACTAATCTTCTTCTCCAAAAACATTATGTACAACTTGGCTAAATTTATAGGGCTAATCATAATGGGCATATAATTGAGGGACTATTTTTTCTCACAATTTTTAAAAATAGGAACAATGACGCTTTCAATGTAAGGTTTACGGAAATCTCGTTTGATTGGTAAGTTGAAAATACATCTATGAATTTGAGGGGTGAGAATAAAGGTTCTGATTTTGAGTATTTTTCCCTGATAATATTTAGTGTTCTTAGGTTTCCCTTTGTTACGAGGAAAATCTCTCTATAACTAGGGGAAAACCACAACAGACGGAAATGACTACAGAAATCAACTATATTCTCAAGTATGCTATATATAAACAAATATGCTAGCAAGACAGGATAAAAGTCCTACCTCGTCCAGATGTTCGATGAAGTCCACTGTTGAGCACTTGACCCAAAGAAATATACCTGCAAATAGTCATCAACAACCAAGCAAAGAAAGCATATGGTGATAATATATGATGTTAGAACATTCAATAGCATAATCCATCAATATACATAACAAATACGCCCATGGAATAATAATTCAAATATTTTCATATCAATTGGATGGGAAAATAGTATTTCTATTGATATATGATCAACAAAAGTTAAAAAGTTACAGACTTCCATATCGGCACGGTTCAGAACCGAGAAACTAAGTTCCTTCCAGCTGAGCCTCCACCACTTCAATCATCCACCAAAGGAAAGATCATAGAATAGAGACAATGAAGTTCTCAATCAATAAGGGAAGAGCTTGGGGGTTGAACACTATGTTCAGACTTAAAGGACAAAGGGATGCAGACTCAATGTGAAGTGAATAATTTATCCATAGTAACTTTGCTCTCAAAGTTGATTTTTTTCTCCTCTTTTCCATAGCTCGGAATTGGCCCATTTATATCCTTCAAATGGAACTGAAGGGACGAGTCAGAACGTTTCTAGTATATGGAAGGCCAAGGATCATTGATCTCCTATCGTGACATGGAAACCCGACACCATTTTTCATTTTTGGGCACAAATCCCGATGTACGCGGGTTGTAGTGGTGCAACCTGCATATACACATGTTGTATAGTAGGAAAGGTGCGTATATGTGGAAAAAATGTATTTTTAGCTCTAGGATTTGCAAAAAGGGATGAAAATTCTGCATAGGGAAATGGAAAAAGGCCCTCTATGCAAGATTACATAGGGTGAGGAAAATCTTGCTATAACAGATGCCCTCTAATGTGTGAGTTCAGAGGAGTATCTGTGATAGCCAAAATACATTATAAAAACTCATAAGTGGAGTGATGGGGAACTAGCTAGAAGAACTAGTTGCTCATTACATTATGTACTGACTTTGCATACATGGCTACCAATTTGAATTAGACTACAGATCCATGTGAAAATATACCAAACAACTGCTCGTGGCCATGAATAGGAAAATACAAGTGTAGTTACATGCCAAAGGATGTCATAGTCATGAACAAGGACTAGTAGAACTAGTCTCAAAATCAATCTGAAGATATCTGTATACAATGGAGTACAATCTGATCTCCCATGATCACCGAAGTCATATAGGTACTGGTCCAATGAAAGGGAAGCAACAACTCAGGAAAGTTGCGACCAAATATTGATGTCTTCAAGTCTTCTACAAAATCCGCCAAAGGTGCAAGTCTACATCATGTGAATAAATGATTTGAGGTCGAACATAATGAGCCATCATTTGATTACTGATCATTGAGGTATACCATTAACAAACGCGAGACAACCTACCAATGATGAAAGTATGTATCAAGGAACCGAGTAAATTATTACAAGTGTGAATAAAGGATTTGGGGTCAAACACTTGAATAATCCATCGATCAAGAGACATTGATGTATTCCCAATTGTCGATGGCAAGAGAACATGCCACTAATGACTGCAAGCCTCAAGGTACTCATAGAACTTTAGGTATCATTTCCAGAATAGATGCGCTGAAGTTGATGGAAGGAGACCCGCTGAAAGGATATCATTAAGGCATCTCTCATCATTCAGCATGAGGTGCAAAGCAGGAGATTCATGTTTTGGAGGAAATCAGATGACGAACATGTTCACGAACCAATGAACTTGTGTGTCTTTTGCGTGTGCCAAGTGCAAGAGGTACACGAAAAAGACCCTATGAATAGTAGCCAATGAGGAAAACTGCTGAAAAAGGCGAGGAAACCACCAATAAGGATAATGGCATCCAAGACACTACAAGAATCCCAATGTGTGAATAGACGTCTTTCCGTCGAACACAAGGGAAACCACCCAGTCAATGACCAATGATGAAATGTCGACTGCTGGGTTCAAGGTTACCTACCAATGATGAAAGTAGGACCAAGGTGTGTGATAGGAATACAACATCATGTGATTCTGAGACAAACTGAGGGTATGGCCGACATGCAAAGTCAAGAGTTCTAAGAAATGGTCGACACAGGTTGATATACTTCCTTTGAACAAGAGCATGAGACATATGGAAGACTTCGACATCATGGAATCAATGATGAAACCATGAGATGCAGGAGGCATCAATGAAATTCTCCATAGGGATTTGAAGAGTAACCATTCAGTGGAGAAAACTCTCTGTAATGAGATCATCTTCCTAAGGCCATGCTAAACCCAAAATTATGATGAAAAGTGGACTCAATAACTTTGTTCTTTGTTCAAAGGCGACACGACTGCTTCCAATATAAGATAATACTCCCTTCCCGCCCGTCCTTTTTTGTTTTTTCATAGTCAAATGAATGTTATGATACAGAGGAGGAAACAAGTGTCGCAAGTAAGAAAAAATAGTTCCAGCAGTGGAACATACCTATGCTCAATGGAAGGAGATGCATGCGAGAGATGGACACTCGGGGGAATGTTCCCTCCTAGGTATAGGGTGTCGAATTGCGAAGGATATAAACAAGGATTTGCTTGGTTGAGGATGAAAAACTACTGAGGAAAATGGTTTATAACGCAAACGAAGAACCGACTATAGGCTCAATATTGCAAGCAATGTCATGAGATGAAATCACAACTTAATGCCAAAAAATGTCCTTTTTCATAATCTTAGTCTACTTGGTTTGGAAAAAGGGATAAACTTGTACCAAATAGACGTCCTTTCAAATCCAAATTATGAGTGTGAAAGAGACAAGTTCACTCAACAATCTTTCGCTTTTTGAAAATGAGTCAGAAAAGAGCTTAACTAAGACTCACGACCTTTCAAGTCCAATTTAACGAGTGTGAAAGGGACAAATTCACTTTGTAATATTTTCACTTTTTTAGACGAGTCAGAAAATAGATTAAATCAGACTCCCTTGGGAGTTTCTAGGTGGCAAGTCATGGGGGAGGCCAAGGCTCCCATATTGGACTTCTGTGAAATGTTAGTATTTTACAAATAGCCGACATAAGCTTGGGAAAAACCAAAGATTTCCAAGTCGAGGAGGATAAAGTGATAGCGGAGGTTATTGTCTCTGTGATATATCGGATAATGTCTCTTACTGGAAAGGACATAGGCGGAGGCATTGGATACCCCATAAGACCATCCCAATCAAAGGGAAGGTCTCCCAGACTTGGAGAGAGAGAAATCAGGGAGAGTAAAACTCTTTCTTGTTCATAAGGTGCAGTATCAGGAATGATCACAAGATGATTGAAGGACACATCGCTCTCCAGAAGGAGAGTTGGAATGACCAGAGATTTCACTGGTATGACCACTTCTTCAACTCCGGGTTGAATAAGATGCGTGATAATGGGGATAGGAGACACATCACCCTTGAAAACAGGGTTGTAGTCAGGAGAGGATTGCATCGGTATGGCAGTCGTGTCAATCAAAGGATAAATAGGGTGTGGGGAAACCATAAACGCCTCAGAATATGAAGGACCCTTAGGTGAGCCCCACACTACTGGTATCCCAACAGTAATAAGACACAAATGAGTAAGGTGATTTCCTTCACAAGTCCTGCAAAGGAATTTGGGCTTACGTCTGAGACGTCTAGGCTTCTCAATTCCCCCAACGTCATTCATAATGGTTGGTGACATACTCTCAACGTGACTGGCAGAGGTGAGAGAGTTATCTCCTACATGTTGTACAGAGGTTGGAGATGTGACATTGATATGACTCGTGGAGACTAGAGTGATGCCCCTAACATAACTAGCAGCGGCTAGTTGTGGGTCTTCAACATGACTTGTAGAGGTCGTTGACCCATCTCCATCATGACTAGAAGAGGTTGGTGATGGAGCACATTATGATAGGCAGTGACTGGACCAGTGGTGGTGGGTTGTGGAATTTGATACCAAGGTCCAAGGAAGGGTTGAATTTGAAACATTGTAGGCCAGAAAGGGTCATGGTTTACACCATGTACCTGTTCGAAAGGGTAGTATCCTCTACCTAAATGATCTATAGAGGTTTGTATAGACATCATTACTGAAGTTTGCGAAGATACGGAAGTATGATACAAATTATTCAAGTGAGGATATATGTTTCCCCCATGTGAAGGGGTTATGTGAAGAGGGTAGCCCGAATCGTAAAACTAATTCTCACCGTATGAAAGACCCGGGGATATATGTGAACCTCCCATGAGAAAAGTGTTCGAAGGAACTGACATGGTAGATGAAGGATACACGGATGGGGTGTAATAAGTAGAATAAGTACCCATTTGAGTATTGGCTCCTGAAAGAAAGTAGCTATGACTGGATCCGTAAGAGGGGAGGTTCCAACCTCCCACAGTGAGAGTTGGTTGAGGGACATGACTCACATCAAACAAATATGTAGGAAGCAAGGCCATGATGCCCCCAGATCCAATGATAGGATTCATATAAGTGGGCCAGGGAGAGGATGGAAAGGGTGAAGGCACATTCGACATATCAACAAGAAAATGATTAGAGACCCAAGGCATGGATTGAGTGTCATAATTCTGCATACCATTATGAATAGCGGATGGATTTGTCCCGATGAATTGAGTGAACATCATGGGGGAGGTAGCGGTAAATGAGGGAGCCAAAGGAAATCCACTATCCATGATAATGAAAACTCAGTATAAAATCCTAAGGCCAACTAGTAATAGAAAAGCACACCAAAAATCAAACAACCAATATGCACACAAACAATATAAAGTGGTTGAAAGGGGCCTCTCTAAAAAAAGAAGGTATGTCTCACCCAAGAGGGGCCTGAGACTCCCTGCTAAAGATCAGAGGTAACAAAATCAATTATAAGGGCCCCCGTGGTACTAAAAACCAGTCGGTCAGATCCCCCCAGAGAGGTAATTCTCTATAAAGGTTATGTGTTGTCCAACCCTTATATGACCCAGGGTACCTATAGAATAACCCATGAAAGTAACGTATGTGGCACCTAAGTCAAGCAACTAAGAAACCAATGTATAACTGATGCACATGCGAGCAATCGTAAGTCAGGTCCACCGTATGGGCAGGGTAGAAAAGCCCAAAAACTTGAAAGTATCACTTTTCACAGAGGTAAGGGCACTAGCAAGATCCCCAAATACGAATAGATCCCAAGAAATATCTCTGACGCTAAGAAGGTATCGAGGGGATATCCCTTCAACCAACCTCACGCGACCTTGTGATTAAATCTGGAGTAAGCTGAGCCTCCTGATATTACCGATTATACAATGGATTTATACACTCCCTTAGTGAGACACATATGTTGATTTAATAGCCTTGGATACGTTTACTCCCAAATTCCTATTCCAAGGCACTAAATCCTAAGCTATTTTGTGCACCCTAGAAAATAAAATCGTTACTAATCAATTTTAAATTATAGCGTTAATTTTAATGGCCGTGCTTACTCAAAAAGGTACGGTGGTGAAACTCATTATGTTATGAATCATCAAGTAAATTAAATATGAATACATTGCAAAGTCCTAACTTCAATTTTCAATGAATGATGTGCTTCGTAAAACGATGCAATTTTCAATTTCAACTCTGCAATTATGAAATAAAAATGCAATCTTTATTTACATACACTACGCTAAATGACAAAGACTCAAAATATTAAAATTCCAATCAATGCAAAATTCCTAATATTTTTGTGTTTTCAATATAAGAAAAATAAAAATGCATGGACTGAACAATAGCTTGATATATAGACTCTACTATGTATAGAAAGAGACAACTCAAGTAGGATACCAAGGAGCAAAACACCCATCCCAATGTACAAGGACAATGAAAATGAAAAGATGATGTGAAAGACTGCACCCGAAAATTCAATGAAAGATAGGTTTCTGGTCATCCCGTAGACACTTAACAATCACTACAGAGACCCAAGAAGACTCAACAATCATCAAAACCTACCCAAAAACCACCAAACCCACCAAACAAGAAAAATAGGTTGATGTACGCAATTGTTCAAGGAAACAACATGTATGTACGCAGCTTGCAGAAGGACAACATGCGTATATACACGACTATCAAGCAAAAATCCACACATATGTTTCAAAAACACAGCTAGGGAAAGGAGAAGGCTGAAAGACTTAGACCCAGAGTGAATAGAGGATTTCAAGCAATGATATGACAAGAAACACAATAGGAACGAGAGAAATCTAAGGATAAAAACACTCCAAACCCTAAGAAAGAAGATTCAATCCCTAGTATGGTCACCAATTCTGTTACGAGGAAAATTTCTCTACGGCTAGGGGCAAACCACAATAGATGGAAATGACTGTAGAAATAAACTCTATTCTCAATTATGCTATATAAATGAATATGCTAGCAAGACAAGATAAAAGGCCTACCTTGTCCAGACATTCAATGAAGTCCACCGTTGAGCACTTGACCCAAAGAAATATACCTGCAACTAGTCCTCAACAACCAAGCAAAGCAAGCATATGGTGATAATATATTATGTTAGCACATTCAATAGCATAATCCATAAATATACATAAAAAATATTCCCATGGAATAATAATTCAAATATTTTCAAGATATCAAATGGACGAGAAAACAATATTTCTATTAATATATGATCAACATAAGTGAAAAAGTTATAGACTTCTATTTCGACACGGTTCGGAACCGAGAAGCTAAGTTCCTTCCAGCTGGGCCTCCACCACTTCAATCCTCCACCAAATTCAATCTCATAGAAGAGAGACAATGAAGTTCTCAATCAATAAGGGAAGAGCTTGGGGGTTGAACACTGTGTTCATACTTAAAGGACAAAGGGATGTAGACTCAATGTGAAGTGAATAATTTCTCCAGAGTAAATTTGCTCTCAAAGTTGAATTCTTTCTCCTCTTTTCCATAGTTCGGAATTGTCCCATTTATATCCTTCAAATGTAAATGAAGGGCCGAGTCGGAACGTTTCCAGTATATGGAAGGCCAAGGATCATTGATCTCCTGTCATGACATGGAAACCCGACACCATTTTTCATTTTTGGGCACAAATCCCGATGTACGCGGGCTATAGTGGTGCAACCTATGTATACGCATGTTGTATAGTATGTAAGGTGCATATATTTGGAAACGATGCATTTTTAGCTCTGGGATTTGAAAAAAGGGATGACAGGTCTGCATAGGGAAAATGGAAAAAGGTCCTTTGTGCACGATTCATTAGGGTGAGGCAAATCTTGCTACAACACCCTTTTGTTAGGATTTTAATCCCAAATTAAATTTCCCCAAAGTGAAAACCTCTTGTGTTGTAAGAAGGCTGTGAATTCTATTCGAAACATAAGGGACCCAAACAGATTTTTAAGGTAGAAATTTCAATTAATTATAATAATCATATTGTTTTCTTATGTTTTTGACTTAAGATTTGCCTTCATAATTTTTTAGGTTTGAATTTGAAAGGGGAAAAAGATTATTCTAACTTTTATTATATATTGTCTCTTTTTGGTTTTGATTAACACTTTGCAATTATTTATTTTGAGAGCCATAAGGAGACATCTATGATAGAATTCTTATAAATATTGCAATCTTTTTCATACCATCGATTAGTGTCTTCTGATTTTTATTTTTGGAAGAAAATTCAAAAGAGTACCTTCTCATACAAGTTAAAAGATTTGTTGTAAAGTTATGATAAATATCCATAGTATTGTTATCCTTGACTTAGAGATTTAATTCCTTTTTAAAACTTTTAGAAAAAAAACTTGGTTCTTTTTTGTCAAAGATTAGGTGATTTTCACTATTAGAACCTTTGTCGAAAGGCTTCTTATGTGTTACACACCTAAATGTCACACTTAAGTGTCACAAGTGTCGTATGTACCTTACTAAGTGTCACATGCACTTTAATCAAGTGCCATATGCACCTTACTAAGTGTCACAACTTTGACACCATGGAAGTACATTTTTTTATAATCCCTAAGTCATTATGGAGGAGAAAACCCAACATGAGAACGTCGAAACAATGCCTTTTACCTTGATATTTTGACCATTTTTTGAAGGTCAACTCTTCCCTGCCCATGTATAGGGAGAGTTGAACTCTTTTCAATGCTCCCATGCCCATGTATAGGGAGTGTTGTCAATGCCCCGTGCTCTGTATTGGGGGAGAGTTCAAGTGGTTAGAGGAAGTTGCAACTAATCCACCTTATTCTAAGGGTTAGTTCCAAGAGGATGAGGTCAAGTATTTGAGTCATATCTCATGGATCTGTCTTAAGTAAACTCAATATCCATGAGATAAGCTAAATCCCAACTTATGGAGCTAAATACTCAACGATTTACCAAAATACTTCATGGTGGTTAAGCCTCCAACTCCTATATAATGAGGGCATTCAAAGGTGAAAAAGGGGAAGATAATTGAGAGTATCATACTTCTGATCTTCAAACATTCAAGATAGAGTTGTATAGGAGACCTTGGAGGAGTTGTTGCAACATCAACATTGGATTGTAAGTGCTTCACTATGGATTTCTATTAATGCATAACTTGGCCTATTCCCTTCATGTTTTGTGATTGTCTCATGCATGTCTATTGTTGTGATATTTATCATAGATAGATCTATTTTCACTTGGAAATATAGTGTAGAGTAAGGTGGTTTCTCTTTGTTCTTTGTAGGTATTTTATTGCACCTAGGAGCTTTGTCAACAAGGTCTAAGGTTGGAGCAACAAGGACAACCGAAGTAAGAAGGTAATTACCCCATCTCTTTCTTATCATTTGATTGTCAAAGTAGGTCTAAACGGAAGTTAGTGTTCATTTGTTTCCTTTTGTCTTTGGATCAAAGAGGGGTCATGTTCCAAAGGGGGGTTTCACCTATCGGCGAGGGGAACTTAACCAAAACAAAAAATTGGTGACTCCAATGGGGAGAGATTTTATTAGTCTTTCCTTGGTTTCTTCTATTATTTTGAATCTTGTTTTTCCCTTGATCGTTTTTATTTTGATGCTTTTTATTTGAACTCTTCCTGATCTTTGATCAATCTGGGCAAACTTTTGTGCTTTTTCAATAATTTTCAGGCTTCAACACTCCCCTCTAGTGGCCTGAAAAGCATTGAAAACACAAGTCAGTGGTCCCTGTCAGTCTTTTTGGAAGCATTGACCTCTGTTCAATGCCCTATCTACCTTATTATAAGAGCGTTGATCTCCTTTCTCGACCATTTTTAAGCTCATTTTGCCTCTTTTTTCTCAAATTCTTGATTCATAGTTTTTCCTCAAAGTATTTTATGATTGGTTATGACTTTGTTTGATTGAAATAATTGTGATTACTATGTTTGTTTTCCTCTTTTGAGTTTACAAATCCTTCAAAATTGTGGAATGGGCATGACTACCTTGGGCTAACCTGATCTTTTAGTCAAAATCTGTCTTGTCAGTAGTTTGATCATCATCACGAAGGTTTTCAAACTTTTGTTATCTTGATTTCAAAACTTTATAAGTGTTTCACTTGATTTTTTTTGAGGTCTTCTTCATTGATTTGGAATTTCAAAGGTTACTTTGAGAATTGTTTTTGAGCTTCTTATTGTCTTCTTTGGAAATCTTTTGACCCTTTGAATGTTAGAATCTCTATAGTATTATTGCAACTTGGCATTTATCTTTGATTCTTGCTACTTATTTTTTGAGGTTTTCAAAAAGTGATTTCCTTTCTCTTTTAGAATTTTGAGTCCTTGATTGAACAATATTTGAAGCTTTTCTCACACTTGGATTCTTTCGATTCTCATCAAAAGTTTTAGTGCATTCTTGTTTGGATTATTTTTTTCTTCGTGTTCCTTTGTGTTAGTATTTAATTCTTTCATTATCAATTGAAAGTAAGGAAGTAGAAAAGTCTTGCACTTGATTTCATTTCATTTCATATACAACCAAACAAAGAGAATTTTTTTCATTCTTAGAAGTTTTGTTTTGGTACATGTTTTGAAAGAGCTAGTCTTGCATTTGCTTTAGGATTTCAGAAACATTTATTTTATAGGTTGGCATATTTATTCTCTCCATTTAAGAAGAAAATTTAAATTTGCATGATATTGAGTGTTTGTTTATATTAATAAGAAAAATAGCTCTTCTCCTTAGACAGAATTCAATGAACAAAATATTTTGCATTTCATTCGTTCTACATGGTGTTGGAGTTGAGTCACAACATCATCAATTTCATCTCCGTGGAAATTTCTCAGTAAAAACGACCATTGAAATCAACCAACGCGCTAATAAAATCAATTATAATTTTTTTTATTTATAGCACACCAACAATATTCTAAGGATAGTGCCTTTGGATTAGGGTGGAGTTAGTTAATTATCCAAGGATACTAAACAAGACTGTAGAACACTAAAGAGTGACAAAATCAAACTGTCGTATAGGCATATCCGGGACCCCCCTCTAATATAGGGGATAAACATGAAGTCACGTGCGGAAGAACAATGTAGATTACCCCTCCAAAGCTTGACTAATCGTAGTGGAAAGATAATATATTAGGGGTTTTTCTTGAGTGTTACTGGTTCATTTGGTCTCGGTGCTTCGTGAATCTTGAATATTTTTTAGGTCCTTAGGAGTATTATTGGTCTACTTGTCTTTAGTCCTCTGGAAGAGATTCAAAATTTGTTATCATTCTCATACGTTCGGTCCCGATTGTCGATTATACCCCCCCGGAGGCTGATTGCGAGTTGGTAACCCTAGTCACATTTCCTACGTATCTACAGAGGTGAGTAAGGGGGGTTTCCCATGGTATCTAGGGAAGACGTCGTATCACACTTTCAATACCCTTGGAGGGTGATCCCATGAAGAGAGGTTTTCTTTCACTGAGAACGGTTGTTATGTGGAGTTCAGGGTAACTGCTTCTCATATCTTTGCTGACGGCTTGACATCTCATATTCAAAAGATACTTTTACCTACTATTTGTTTGGTTGATTACCTGTAGGTTTTGTTTTAGGGGTGTGTTCTTTTAGAGTTCGTATTTGGCCTTAGAAATATTTACATTTTCACCATGGACAATCAAGGGCTTTAAATATCTTGCAGAATGCAGGGTTTAGATATTGAAGTTCAATAGCCTCAACATAATCCTTCTAATGAAGGAATTATTGATGAATAAGTGACTTCTCAGATCGCGAGTGTAGCTCCTAGAAGGACCAACTTGAAGAACCGACCACAAACTTCATAGAAGGTGGTGTACCTTACGCAAATCCCCCATTAAATGATCCACTTGGCCCACTACTCATCGAACAGCCGTCCATGATATTTATTGATTTTTATTCTTCCTACCGTTTACTGACTAGTTCAGACACTAGGAAATATTTTGGCCTAAACCCACTGACATTTGACTTTACAGAGGGATTGGGAGTTTCACTTCCTCTATCCACAACTCATGTAGTTCATCTTGCAAGAGCTCATATCATTATTGTTGCTGCTTCTTCTTTACTAGGAACATTTGTGACCCAGATTACTCTGACATAACCACTTGCAAATACATATCTCTTCACACATAGGTTGGGTAATATTCCTTCTTCATTAGTTCCACATATGCATACAACAAGTGATTTACTTGGTCATTCCATTGGTCATATGGCCAAAATTCAAGTCATTCACACAACCACAATTACACAAGATACTC
This sequence comes from Picea glauca, assembly GCA_000966675.3. Classification (NCBI taxonomy): domain Eukaryota; kingdom Viridiplantae; phylum Streptophyta; class Pinopsida; order Pinales; family Pinaceae; genus Picea; species Picea glauca. Next base: position 78,556 of record JZKD02S1666625.1, read on the forward strand.
ATCCTACCTCTCCAACTTTACAAATGGGGAGTTCTTCTATACCCTTCATTGGAGGTTAATACTCAATAGGAGGCCAAACTTTAGTTCGGGGGCAACCTTCAGTTGGGGGGAAACCTTCAGTTGGGAGGAAACCTTTAGTTGGGGGGAAACCTTCATATGGAGGGAAACCTTTTGCTGGGTGGAAACCCTCCTCCATGGGGAAAAATCCTTTGTGGGGCAAACAACAACAAGTTTGGGGGAAAGCCTCTCTTGCAGGTCCTTTGATTTCTATTACTACAAGCTTGTATATTAGAAAACCATTTCCAAGAGTTCCAAATCCTTTATGGAGTCAACCTAATATAATGGGCATTCCTCAACAAATAAATTTTCCCAATCAATATGTGAACCCCATGATTCCAACACAACAACTCCCTTAAATGTAGTATATGATGGGAGCATCAGGACAACGACAATATATGGGAGGTCCATTAGATCAACTGCAGTACATGGGAGGACCATCGGGTTGGCAGTAATACATGGGAGGACCATCGAACCAACCACAATACATCGGGGGATCATCAGACCAACCACAATACATGGGGGGACCATCAGGTCAACCAGAGTACATGGGAGGTCCATCAGGTCAACCATAATAAATTGGGGGACCATCAGGTTAGCCATAATACATGGGAGGACCATCTGGTTTTTCCATACAGACACAACCTGTATATGGTCCTACTGGTGTTCCCATGCCACATGATTACTACCAGTATCCATAGGTCAACCAACAAATTTTGTTCTTGGCTACGTTAAATTTTCCAGATTTGTTGTGTTTGACCAATGATCCTATATGTCATTCCCCTTTTTGGCCACACATTCCTACCAAACTACCTTCTGATATCCCAAAATTTGACGACAAGCCTGGAGAATATCCTAACAACCACATGATGACCTTCCATATTTGGTTTTCTTTGAACTCTTTG
>JZKD02S1666625.1:84132-94659 GCA_000966675.3 Picea glauca
CATAGGGGGTACCCCACCTCTGTACTCCCCCACGTGGAAGAGTGTACATACTTCTGGGGTGTAAATAATTCATGGGGTATAAACACGGCTGAAAGTAAAATACCTTTGAATCAGGAAGATAATCAGGCTTCACAACCAACAGATCTCAGATCATGTTGGTATCAGAGTGGCCGTCTTTGAATTGAATTGTTGAGTGTGAATTATTACTAGGGCCAAGAATAAGTAGGGTGAAGGAACTCTTAAGACTTTCAATCTTGGAGTTGGTTGCGCATCCCGAAGGAAGAAAATGGTAGAAGAGGACAAGCATGATGAACAGGAGAAAAACTTTCACATGGTCTTTTATTGCATGTTAGAAATGGTCGAACGAATGTATGAAGATTACGAGAGAGGATGAAGAAGAAAGGGAAGAAAAATGAAGCACACGAAGATGATGATGCTTCAGTAAACCAAGGGGATGGAGGAGATCCTCCTAAGCCTTCGTCTTCACCTTTGAGTTCTAGTTCTTCTTCCTTTGAGCATTCTGATCATTCTCATCATTCTAGCCATAAAGCCTCTTTTAAGAAACCATTATTAAAGCTTGATATAAAATTTTATTTACCTATGTTTAATGGTGATGATAATCCTGAAAAGCTAGATAATTGGATTCTACATGTTGAAGTGTATTGTCATGTCCAACATATTGAGGAAGAGGAGGCTAAAGTGCAACTGGCTTCTCTTTGGTTGGAAGGCACCGCTCTCGTATGGTGGGAGAGCAAGCTTCAGGACATAAGTAAGTGTGGTAATCTTCTTTCCTCATGGTCGGAATTTAAATCAGCGATAAGGAAGAAATTTTTTCCATTAGGGTATTTACATAAAGCAATGATGGAATGGAAAACTTTAAGGCAAAGTAAAGGTCAAACTGTACAAATTTTCACAGGAGAATTTAGGAAGAAATCTCTTGCATTGAACATTCCTTTGGATTCTTATGAAACTTTAATAAAAGTATATTGGTGCACTTCACAGTTATATTCGTCATAATTTTCTCTTGTTTAAACCCCCTAGTCTTGACAAAGTTTGTGTGCAAGACACTCAACTTGAGAACAAGGGGAAACATGTTCAAGAAGATCCCACAAAGAAACCTTCCAATTTCCCACAAAATAATTTTAAGAAGTTTAAAAGGAAGGACAAGAAGACTGCTACAGTAATGAGAGAAGGAGGAAAACCATATTTCACTCATTGCAAGAAGAGCGGTCATGATAAATAACATTGTTGGAAACTTCATTTAGAAAAGAAACCGAAATAGTTCGGGGGAAAGGGGAAGACAAATACCGTTGCTACAATGCAATAAGATCTTGGTTCCGATTGAGGAGATGAAGGAAAGATCACATCAGTTGGAGTACAAGGTAAATATTCTCTTAATTCTATTTCAAGTTCCAATGATGAATCTCATGTTGATGAACGAAAGAGGAATGATTTATTTCATATAAGAATTGTATATAAACATACTAAGATAGATACATTATTTGATCTGGGTTCCCAAATAAACTTAATATTTGAAGAACTTGTCAAGAAGATGGGTCATGAAAAGAAACCACATCCGAAGCCTTATCCTCTTGGTTGGGTATGTGATAAAGAAAAACTTAATGTCACCAAACAATGTAGGATCAGATTTGCTATTGCTTCGAAATTGATTGATGAAGTGGATTTGGATGTTGTACCACTTGATATAGGTGGCATAGTGTTGGGAAGTCCTGATATTTATGATAGAAAAGCAGTCTTATTTCTTCATGAGAATAAATACCACCTTACTAAAGGGGGAGTGGAATATATTGTTAGAGCTCACAACATGAGTGTAAATACAACACTTGTTAGTGCAGGGAAAATGAAAAGAATCATAAACACTAATAAGAGATATGTACTCATGGTCGTTAGAGAGAAAGATGTTAGGACATCCAACGCTTTCAAAGGGTGTGATCCATCTCATAAAAAGGAATTAATTGATATTGTTTCTAAGTATGATGATATTTTTCAGGAACTAGATGGATTACCTCCTAAGAGGGAAATCCAACATGAGATACATCTTCAGCATGATTATCCTCTTCCTAATGTGGGCATGTACAGGATGTTAGTTGTGGAGATGACAACAATCAAGAAGCAGGTACAAGGCTTATTGGATCAAGGGGTCATCAAGCCGAGTTCATTTCCTTGTGGTTTTCTGATCGTGATGGTGTCAAAGAAGGATGGAACGTGGAGAATGTGTGTCAATTACTGGGCTTTAAATAAAATCACGGTGAAAAATCAATACCCTCTTCCTCACAGAGATGATCAATTGAAGAATGTTTTTTATTTCACTAAGTTGGATTTGTGTAGTGGATATTATCAAATCAGAGCCGCATAACATGATGCATGGAAAACTTCCTTTAAAACCAAACAGGGATTGTTTGAGTGGTTAGTTATGTCGTTTGGGCTTTGTAATGCTCCGGAAAATTTCATGCATGTGATGAATGATGTATTCAGACCTTTCCTAGATGACTTTGTGATTGTATATTTAGACAACATTCTTGTTTTTAGAGGGACTTGGGATGATCATGTGAGGCATGTAAAGCAAGTATTGGATACTTTGCAAAGGGAAAAGATTTATGTAAAATTGTCTAAATGTGAATTTGGCAAGACTGCACTTGTGTACTTAGGTCATATTGTGGGAGGAGGACAATTGAAAATTGATCCTTCCAAAATTGATGTAATTGTAAAATGGCCTGAGCCAAAAAGTGTAACCGAATTCCGAAGCTTCTTAGGTGCAGTCCAGTATTGGAGGATATTCATTCCCAACTTCTCCTTTATAGCAGCTCCTTTGCATGCCTTAACCAGTGTGAAGAACACTTTTTAGTGGGAAGGAAAGCAACAAAAATATTTCAATATTTTGAAGGGGAAGATCAGTACTGCACCAGTATTAGCACTGTCGAATCTTCAACAACCTTTTGAGATTGAGATAGATGCCAACGGATACGCCATGGGTGCAATATTGATGAAATATCATAAACCTATCTATTACCACTTTGAAGCTTTTAACCAAGCTATTGTTAACTATCCTACATATGATAAAGAGTTGTATGCATTAGTCTAGAGCATAAAGAAATGGAAACACTACTTGTTAGGGAAGGAAACAATCATACATACAGATCACCAACCCTTACAGTGTCTTCAAGCATAGACTAAATTGCAACAATATCGACACTACAAATGGAGGGGTTTTCTACAACAATTTCACTTGGTAATCAAGTACAAAAAGGGTACAAGTAACAAGGTAGTTGATATTCTTTCTATACCTCCTATTGTTGCTTCTATTGTTTTGAAGAATACTTCTTTATCTCATGATATCTATGTAGAACAATATTCCATCGATGAAGATTTTAAAGAAGTATATGCAAAGCTAACCCTTGGTGCACAGGTAGAGAACTATTGTCTGCGGAGAAAACTACTCTACCATCTTGGAAAGCTATGTATTCCTACAAGTGAATGAGTCCATGTAATATGAGAGGCTCACACTTCTCTTGTGTCTGGGCATTTTTGGGTAGGAAAAACTATGGCTCATTTGCAAAGGTTTTGTTAATGGCCTCAAATGAAATCCATTGTAACTAAATATGTAAAGGGGTGTGTGATGTGTTCTACTTGTAATCCCACTAATAGAAAAATGGGGCTATACTCACCACTTCCTGTTCCATCCCATCCATGGGAAAGTGCCTCCATGGATTTTGTAGGGGGTTTACCAATGACCAAAGGGGGTCATGATTATTTGTATGTTTTATTGGATAGGTTCAACAAGATGTGTATCTTGATGCCATGTAAAAAGAAGATCATTGCTGAGCAAACTCCTAATATCTTCTTTCAACATGTTTTGGTTCACTTTGGATTACCCACATCCATCATCTCGAATCGAGATAATCGATTCCTTGGGGACTTTTGGACTAGATTGTGGAAAATGATGGACACCAAATTAAAGAGGAGCACTACTTTCCATCCATAGACCGACGAACAAATAGAAGTGGTAAACTGAACAATGGTACTTTTTCTTTGAGGCTACTGCAGCAAGCATCCCAAGTTATGGGATGAACAGATACCCTATGTAAAACATGTGTACAACCGAGCTTTACATTCATCCACTCAGAGTTCACCTTTTGAGACATGTTTTGGGTACCTACCAAAGGTTCCTTTGGAATTGATGTATGAGAGATATGCCGATGTGAATGAATAACGAACAGAGGATAGAGCCTGCAAGTTCATCCAGAGGATCCAGTAGATACACTAGGCAGTCTGGGAATAGTTGGAGAAAAGTCAAGAACAATATAAATCTCGGCATGACAAGCACAGGGTTGATCATCAATTCCAGGTTGGAGACCGGGTATGGATTCACATCAACAAGGAGAGATTGAAGGGTGAAGGAAAGAAACTCAATCCCATTCGTTATGGACCCTTCACTATCTTAGAGAAAAGTGGTACCAATGTTTTTCGTCTGGATCTTCCACCTTACATGCAGATTTACTTAGTTGTGAACATTGAGAACTTGAAACTTTTTGAGCTTCCCATGATCATGGATCAAGATGAGGAAGTTTCAATACCTTTAGTTGATGAGTTTGCACCTGAGTACTTGGATGATCTATAGGAAGATATCATCCTGGATAGGAGGATGAGGACTTCACGCAGGGGTGATGTTGATTATCTTCAAGTAGGATTAAAAGGCACACATCCAAGCAAGGAAAAGTGGATTGAGAAGGACAAAGTGAGGGAACTCTTCCCTCACTTACCTAATGATTGATGAAATATTTTGGTGGTCCAAAAATCTCTCAGTGGGAAGGCGTGATCCAAAAAGGATCTAGAGAAGGCTAAGAACAACTCAGAATTCACAGAGGCAACTCAGAATGCTCAGAATGGCTCCAACAGAGAGAGAAAGGGAAAACAATCAAAGTTCCCAAAACTCAGTGAAAATGGAATGATCTAGAAGAGTGCATCGCAATATTTCTGACGACACAAATGGCTCGTCAGATAGAGTTACGGATTGAAAGATATTTGCGGTCAAAGTTGTGGTCAAACATGGAAAGTCAACAGGGGCCACATCATCATCCGTACTGCTGACGTCAGCATGACATCAACAACTGAAATGGAAGGATGACATCAGCATGATGACTACTGATGTCAGCATGCCATGTGGCATCACCAGAGGTTTCCACATGTCACCCGCCAATAGGGTTTTTGACGCTCCATTTGGACCCATAGAAAAGTGCCATGTGGAACCCTCAGGTGACACCACTTGGCACCACCTAGAAGGCGCCATGTGTTCTATATGGGTTGACCTGGAGGTGACATCAACATCCAGGTGGGACAATCAATGGATTCCACGTGGCCCAATAAGTGGGCACCACATGGCAACCCCGAAATGCCCAAGGAAGGCCCATGACCAAAAATCCAAAAAAAATATAAAAACGGACCCCCGCCAAATCTGGGGAGGTCTCTCCATATCTAGAACATATGCCAGAGTTAGAAGTCGACCATCCAAATGTAGTGGAGGTTGTAACAATGACCCAAAAGGGAGGCCCGCGGGTTTGACCCTGGGACCTCCCCCACATATAATGCCTTCACTTTATCACTGACAACCAACTCGCCCAACGAACCCATTCGAAAATCCTTCTGCCCAAGTGCTACTTAACCAGGTATCCACCCAGCCGGAAAGGGGGGAGGTGTGGATCGTACAACTGTGGGCATGAATTAAGATGTAAGGAATTTCATTATTGCAACTTGCATAGGGAACGAAAACCAAGACGAAATTCTTCTTGGTCCTAGGAGTGCCAGAGTCAGATCGAGGCATGGAGACAATCATTTTTGGGTAATTCGACGCCACGAATTCAGTGGTGTTGTATGTTCTCTGATCCGGGCATTAGTTTTGTAGCTTGATTCCTGAATGAGGTATACTTATGTATTTTTCCAAATTATTTTGCTAAGTTAATGAAAGAGCCTACCTATTTGAGAGCAGGACCCGAAGACGTAGTCCACCAGGGATGAAATCCATTATCAAGTTTTTATGTTTAGATCTGATGCTTATGTCTCTTCATTTTTGAGTTTTCCCTTATTTAATGGTGTACTTTAATTTATGCTCATTTAATGAAATTATTTATAAGTGATGATGAAAATATCCTGGATCACATACCTTTCTGTGTTGGTCTACAAGACTTAATCAACTCGTTCCTTCGTCCAGAAGGGCCCAATCCCACTTTGTTATTTTTCTGGTCCCAAGGCTTAATCCACTTGAGTCAGAATCTTGACAAAGTTGTTTATGTTTGTCTTGTATTTATGGCTTTATAGTGGTTTGTTTGGTGAATGTATTTCAACCTTGGAAGGCAAGTATATTTTCATCGAGGAGAATTCAAGGCCTTCTGTCTGAGGAATATATTAGAAAATATTCTCCCTCTCCTCCACAAAGGCGTCGGATTGATCAGTCCGACAATATATTAATGGTTGGTTAGACTAATATCGTAGACCATAACTCTCAATAATTCAACATTTTAGAACCAGAAGAGGTAATCATTGAGTATATTGGAGCTGAGGAATTCANCCATTGTAACTAAATATGTAAAGGGGTGTGTGATGTGTTCTACTTGTAATCCCACTAATAGAAAAATGGGGCTATACTCACCACTTCCTGTTCCATCCCATCCATGGGAAAGTGCCTCCATGGATTTTGTAGGGGGTTTACCAATGACCAAAGGGGGTCATGATTATTTGTATGTTTTATTGGATAGGTTCAACAAGATGTGTATCTTGATGCCATGTAAAAAGAAGATCATTGCTGAGCAAACTCCTAATATCTTCTTTCAACATGTTTTGGTTCACTTTGGATTACCCACATCCATCATCTCGAATCGAGATAATCGATTCCTTGGGGACTTTTGGACTAGATTGTGGAAAATGATGGACACCAAATTAAAGAGGAGCACTACTTTCCATCCATAGACCGACGAACAAATAGAAGTGGTAAACTGAACAATGGTACTTTTTCTTTGAGGCTACTGCAGCAAGCATCCCAAGTTATGGGATGAACAGATACCCTATGTAAAACATGTGTACAACCGAGCTTTACATTCATCCACTCAGAGTTCACCTTTTGAGACATGTTTTGGGTACCTACCAAAGGTTCCTTTGGAATTGATGTATGAGAGATATGCCGATGTGAATGAATAACGAACAGAGGATAGAGCCTGCAAGTTCATCCAGAGGATCCAGTAGATACACTAGGCAGTCTGGGAATAGTTGGAGAAAAGTCAAGAACAATATAAATCTCGGCATGACAAGCACAGGGTTGATCATCAATTCCAGGTTGGAGACCGGGTATGGATTCACATCAACAAGGAGAGATTGAAGGGTGAAGGAAAGAAACTCAATCCCATTCGTTATGGACCCTTCACTATCTTAGAGAAAAGTGGTACCAATGTTTTTCGTCTGGATCTTCCACCTTACATGCAGATTTACTTAGTTGTGAACATTGAGAACTTGAAACTTTTTGAGCTTCCCATGATCATGGATCAAGATGAGGAAGTTTCAATACCTTTAGTTGATGAGTTTGCACCTGAGTACTTGGATGATCTATAGGAAGATATCATCCTGGATAGGAGGATGAGGACTTCACGCAGGGGTGATGTTGATTATCTTCAAGTAGGATTAAAAGGCACACATCCAAGCAAGGAAAAGTGGATTGAGAAGGACAAAGTGAGGGAACTCTTCCCTCACTTACCTAATGATTGATGAAATATTTTAGTGGTCCAAAAATCTCTCAGTGGGAAGGCGTGATCCAAAAAGGATCTAGAGAAGGCTAAGAACAACTCAGAACTCACAGAGGCAACTCAGAATGCTCAGAATGGCTCCAACAGAGAGAGAAAGGGGAAACAATCAAAGTTCCCAAAACTCAGTGAAAATGGAATGATCTAGAAGAGTGCATCGCAATATTTCTGACGACACAAATGGCTCGTCAAATAGAGTTACGGATTGAAAGATATTTGCGGTCAAAGTTGTGGTCAAACATGGCAAGTCAACAGGGGCCAAATCATCATCCGTACTGCTGACATCAGCATGACATCAACAGTTGAAATGGAAGGATGACATCAGCATGATGACTGCTGATGTCAGCATGCCATGTGGCATCACCAGAGGTTTCCACATGTCACCCGCCAATAGGGTTTTTGAGGCTCCATTTGGACCCATAGAAAAGTGCCATGTGGAACCCTCAGGTGACACCACTTGGCACCACCCAGAAGGCGCCATGTGTTCTATATGGGTTGACCTGGAGGTGACATCAACATCCAGGTGGGACAATCAATGGATTCCACGTGGCCCAATAAGTGGGCGCCACATGGCAACCCCGAAATGCCCAAGGAAGGCCCATGACCAAAAATCCCCAAAAAATATAAAAACGGACCCCCGCCAAATCTGGGGAGGTCTCGCCATATATAGAACATATGCCAGAGTTAGAAGTTGACCATCCAAGTGTAGTGGAGGTTGTAACAATGACCCAAAAGGGAGGCCCGCGGGTTTGACCCCGGGACCTCCCCCACATATAATGCCTTCACTTTATCACTGACAACCAACTCGCCCAACGAACCCATTCAAAAATCCTTCTGCCCAAGTGCTACTTAACCAGGTATCCACCCAGCCGGAAAGGGGGGAGGTGTGGACTGTACAACTGTGGGCACGAATTAAGATGTAAGGAATGTCATTATTGCAACTTGCATAGGGAACGAAAACCAAGACGAAATTCTTCTTGGTCCTGGGAGTGCCAGAGTCAGATCGAGGCATGGAGACAATCATTTTTGGGTAATTCGACGCCACGAATTCAGTGGTGTTGTATGTTCTCTGATCTGAGCATTAGTTTTGTAGCTTGATTCCTGAATGAGGTATACTTATGTATTTTTCCAAATTCTTTTGCTGAGTTAATGAAAGAGCCTACCTATTTGAGAGCAGGACCCGAAGACGTAGTCCACCAGGGATGAAATCCGTTATCAAGTTTTTATGTTTAGTTCTGATGCTTATGTCTCTTCATTTTTGAGTTTTCCCTTATTTAATGGTGTACATTAATTTATGCTCATTTAATGAAATTATTTATAAGTGATGATGAAAACATCCTGGATCACATACCTTTCTGTGTTGGTCCACAAGACTTAATCAACTCGTTCCTTCGTCCAGAAGGTCCCAAGCCCACTTTGTTATTTTTCTGGTCCCAAGGCTTAATTCACTTGAGTCAGAATCTTAACAAAGTTGTTTATGTTTGTCTTGTATTTATGGATTTATAGTGGTTTGTTTGGTGAATGTATTTCAACCTTGGAAGGAAAGTATATTTTCATTGAGGAGAATTCAAGGCCTTCTGTCTGAGGAATATATTAGAAATAATTCTCCCTCTCCTCCACAAAGGCGTCGGATTGATCAGTCTGAAAATTTATTAATGGTTGGTTAGACTAATATCGTAGACCATAACTCTCAATAATTCAACATTTTAGAACCAGAAGAGGTAATCATTGAGTATATTGGAGCTGAGGAATTCACTCCACACTTTAATTCTCTATTACCTTGGAATTTCCCATTTTCGGTCATACGAGTCCCACCTCTAGGATTGGAATTCTTTGATAGTATCCCTCTTCACTGGGCCATTATCGACGACACTCCTCCAATGTTAGGGTCAGGAGATCCTGCAACTCCCACTTTGCTGATAGTTATAGGGGGGGATCTTTCCTCCTGGTATGTCAGGTCAAACAAAAAATGTGGTTCAGTCCACCGTCTCCACGACAACTTGTAGCAATTCCTCATCGGTTGTCAATCACACTTGAGTTTAAAGTGCGGCCGCATCATTTGTGTCAACAACAAATGATTTCTCTTACAAAATTTCATCTATGGACGTGCTTGATGCATTGGTTAGTTCTCATCCAACATCCCAATTATCAAATGTTGGTGCGGGGATCACTCCATCTCCTTACCAAGCCTTTTCTTGGGGTGGAGGTCACATTCCTCTGTCATCTCCATTTGTCATAAGTGGACATGTTCCATTTTTTGTACCTAAACCCACATGGGACTAGGGTGCCTCTATTGGTAGCATATCCTAATCCGCTAGTATGTCATCTACATCAACCATGTTCACACTTTACGGTGGGTTTGGGAGTAAATATTTCACCGCGTCTGCAGTGTCAGTAGGGGGAAACCCCTTCCAAGTTCAATACACCCCCTGGAAAGGACCTTTATCCTCTCTAGGGGTACCCCTCTCCAAGGCCAGTGGAATCCCTCCCATGGGATGTCGCAAGGGAGAAACCCCTTTCCGAGTCAGTCCACTCCCATGTTAGAATTTATTCCTTTCCATAGGGGGTATGCTGAAGGTAACCCCGGTTTTCCTCTCAGGAACCAGATGGGTGGAGGATTTCCTCCATTCAACCAGGGACCACAAGGTTTAATCCAAAGCTCTAGTTCAATAGCAAACTCTTTCTGAAAACATGGTGCGAGTTACAACCCAAGACCTTCTTT
>JZKD02S1666625.1:113964-140989 GCA_000966675.3 Picea glauca
TTGATTATCTTCAAGTAGGATTAAAAGGCACACATCCAAGCAAGGAAAAGTGGATTGAGAAGGACAAAGTGAGGGAACTCTTCCCTCACTTACCTAATGATTGATGAAATATTTTAGTGGTCCAAAAATCTCTCAGTGGGAAGGCGTGATCCAAAAAGGATCTAGAGAAGGCTAAGAACAACTCAGAACTCACAGAGGCAACTCAGAATGCTCAGAATGGCTCCAACAGAGAGAGAAAGGGGAAACAATCAAAGTTCCCAAAACTCAGTGAAAATGGAATGATCTAGAAGAGTGCATCGCAATATTTCTGACGACACAAATGGCTCGTCAAATAGAGTTACGGATTGAAAGATATTTGCGGTCAAAGTTGTGGTCAAACATGGCAAGTCAACAGGGGCCAAATCATCATCCGTACTGCTGACATCAGCATGACATCAACAGTTGAAATGGAAGGATGACATCAGCATGATGACTGCTGATGTCAGCATGCCATGTGGCATCACCAGAGGTTTCCACATGTCACCCGCCAATAGGGTTTTTGAGGCTCCATTTGGACCCATAGAAAAGTGCCATGTGGAACCCTCAGGTGACACCACTTGGCACCACCCAGAAGGCGCCATGTGTTCTATATGGGTTGACCTGGAGGTGACATCAACATCCAGGTGGGACAATCAATGGATTCCACGTGGCCCAATAAGTGGGCGCCACATGGCAACCCCGAAATGCCCAAGGAAGGCCCATGACCAAAAATCCCCAAAAAATATAAAAACGGACCCCCGCCAAATCTGGGGAGGTCTCGCCATATATAGAACATATGCCAGAGTTAGAAGTTGACCATCCAAGTGTAGTGGAGGTTGTAACAATGACCCAAAAGGGAGGCCCGCGGGTTTGACCCCGGGACCTCCCCCACATATAATGCCTTCACTTTATCACTGACAACCAACTCGCCCAACGAACCCATTCAAAAATCCTTCTGCCCAAGTGCTACTTAACCAGGTATCCACCCAGCCGGAAAGGGGGGAGGTGTGGACTGTACAACTGTGGGCACGAATTAAGATGTAAGGAATGTCATTATTGCAACTTGCATAGGGAACGAAAACCAAGACGAAATTCTTCTTGGTCCTGGGAGTGCCAGAGTCAGATCGAGGCATGGAGACAATCATTTTTGGGTAATTCGACGCCACGAATTCAGTGGTGTTGTATGTTCTCTGATCTGAGCATTAGTTTTGTAGCTTGATTCCTGAATGAGGTATACTTATGTATTTTTCCAAATTCTTTTGCTGAGTTAATGAAAGAGCCTACCTATTTGAGAGCAGGACCCGAAGACGTAGTCCACCAGGGATGAAATCCGTTATCAAGTTTTTATGTTTAGTTCTGATGCTTATGTCTCTTCATTTTTGAGTTTTCCCTTATTTAATGGTGTACATTAATTTATGCTCATTTAATGAAATTATTTATAAGTGATGATGAAAACATCCTGGATCACATACCTTTCTGTGTTGGTCCACAAGACTTAATCAACTCGTTCCTTCGTCCAGAAGGTCCCAAGCCCACTTTGTTATTTTTCTGGTCCCAAGGCTTAATTCACTTGAGTCAGAATCTTAACAAAGTTGTTTATGTTTGTCTTGTATTTATGGATTTATAGTGGTTTGTTTGGTGAATGTATTTCAACCTTGGAAGGAAAGTATATTTTCATTGAGGAGAATTCAAGGCCTTCTGTCTGAGGAATATATTAGAAATAATTCTCCCTCTCCTCCACAAAGGCGTCGGATTGATCAGTCTGAAAATTTATTAATGGTTGGTTAGACTAATATCGTAGACCATAACTCTCAATAATTCAACATTTTAGAACCAGAAGAGGTAATCATTGAGTATATTGGAGCTGAGGAATTCACTCCACACTTTAATTCTCTATTACCTTGGAATTTCCCATTTTCGGTCATACGAGTCCCACCTCTAGGATTGGAATTCTTTGATAGTATCCCTCTTCACTGGGCCATTATCGACGACACTCCTCCAATGTTAGGGTCAGGAGATCCTGCAACTCCCACTTTGCTGATAGTTATAGGGGGGGATCTTTCCTCCTGGTATGTCAGGTCAAACAAAAAATGTGGTTCAGTCCACCGTCTCCACGACAACTTGTAGCAATTCCTCATCGGTTGTCAATCACACTTGAGTTTAAAGTGCGGCCGCATCATTTGTGTCAACAACAAATGATTTCTCTTACAAAATTTCATCTATGGACGTGCTTGATGCATTGGTTAGTTCTCATCCAACATCCCAATTATCAAATGTTGGTGCGGGGATCACTCCATCTCCTTACCAAGCCTTTTCTTGGGGTGGAGGTCACATTCCTCTGTCATCTCCATTTGTCATAAGTGGACATGTTCCATTTTTTGTACCTAAACCCACATGGGACTAGGGTGCCTCTATTGGTAGCATATCCTAATCCGCTAGTATGTCATCTACATCAACCATGTTCACACTTTACGGTGGGTTTGGGAGTAAATATTTCACCGCGTCTGCAGTGTCAGTAGGGGGAAACCCCTTCCAAGTTCAATACACCCCCTGGAAAGGACCTTTATCCTCTCTAGGGGTACCCCTCTCCAAGGCCAGTGGAATCCCTCCCATGGGATGTCGCAAGGGAGAAACCCCTTTCCGAGTCAGTCCACTCCCATGTTAGAATTTATTCCTTTCCATAGGGGGTATGCTGAAGGTAACCCCGGTTTTCCTCTCAGGAACCAGATGGGTGGAGGATTTCCTCCATTCAACCAGGGACCACAAGGTTTAATCCAAAGCTCTAGTTCAATAGCAAACTCTTTCTGAAAACATGGTGCGAGTTACAACCCAAGACCTTCTTTTCAGGCTGCTCATTAGCCAATGACACAAACTAGGTTACCATTTCTAGCAACTCTACACTTTCCAGAATTATCCAAGTTGATGAATGATCCCATTTTTCATGATCCTAGCTAACATGCGGTGCCAACTAAACTACCTTCAGACATACCCAAGTTTAAGGATAAAAGTGGTGAGGATCCACAGGACCACGTGACGATGTTCCACTTGTGGTGCTCGTCCATATCGCTCAATGATGATTCAATTATATTGTGTTTGTTCCAACATACTCTCATGGGAGGCATTGCCAAATGATATATCTAAATCGAGAGGGGGAAGTGCTCGATGTTTGGTGATTTAGACATGGTTTTCTTAAATCACTTCCAACTCCCTATCTAGTACGATGTTGAGACAAAATTGTTGGCTAATTTTGTACAAGACAACACCACACACATTTCCAATCACATTTGGGAATGAAGGAGAAGGAATAGATTGATTAAGGCTATGGTTCCACCAAAGTTCCTCCTTGAATGGTTCCTGAAATACCTACTCCCCTATATTTCGAAAGAGATCGCAACTTCGAGAGTGTTTTCAGGGGAGCTTGCAATCTTTTGGGAACAATACTCAGAGCTCATATACTCTCAGTCAAGAATTCTCTATTGTTACACATTATTTTGGTCACCCCAGTGATCAACTGACGACATGTGCATAACTCACTTCCATGTTCCCTACAAACACTAAAAGAGACTTTCTCCATGAGAAAAGTGGATTAGATTTTCTTCCTTAAAAACTATGTCAAAGGAGATCATCACACCCTATTCTATGCTTGGGGTGCAATGATTCTTGATCGTCACACGCCGCACCAAGATGGACTACAGAGTTGTCACAAGCTTCCCGTGCATAGGGTGCAACGATGCTTAAACAAGAGGAAAAGTGAAATTCATGAAGGTTCTAGAAGGGAATCTTCTAGAAGATGAGGTGGCCTCCGATCGGTTTGGATCTTACTCGCTTCTCTGATTTAGTGGGATCATCCTAATCTCCTCATCCATCCCTCTTTCACCCTATATAAAGAGGGATCTCTTATGGAAAAGGATAAGGCTTTCTTATGCATGAATAATTCTGCTATAGATTATGCTGGAGATAGCTTTGCTTTAGCTCTCTAAGTCATATTGTGGATCTTCTTCATCAAAGGCATCGGTGAAAAGCTGTGTGTGTTGGAGCAAAGAACCATTGGAAGGGACCTTGCAACATCAAGGCATGGGTTGTATTCTCCACTTTCCTTTAATATAATGCAACAATACATTTCTTCCCTATAAAGGTGTCTTTACTTTTATTGTATAACTCCTTGATATTATACATAGAATTCATTGGAATATATATATTATTGTTCTCTCTCTCTGTTGGTTTATGCTTCTTAAATAGGTTCACCATCCCGCAAATACAAATATGGAGCGACAAGGACAACACTAGCAAATATCAAGCATCATTTAAAAGGTATGTCATTTGTCCCTCTTCGAAATAGTTTATATGACAATGAAGTTTAAGGTAAAGTTTGTATTTTGCCTTGTTTTGTTCTAGATTCCCGTTGAAGTTAGGGAGATTAGTTTGTGTCTGTACTTATCGATTTGTCCGATAACATCTATGAGAGTATGTCGAATGTGTCACAATCTACTCTTGACTTGGAAAATCCAATGTATATCCCACATGCCGATGGTATAGTGGGTTCTGCTCAAATGAATCTGTAGATCTAGCCACTATCTAAATACAAAAACTTTTTATTCAACAATATGCAGTTGGTATAGCCTTTGGCTTGACCACCCCCACCACCTAGTCTCTTGATGTACATTCTGTGCAAACAAATACTTGGAAGGGTCCTCAACAACCTGGAGAGAAGAGAAAAGGCAAGGGTAAGAAAGGTGGAAAGGGAAATAACAAAAAGTCAAAAACGATTACCGAGGGGGCAAAGGATGAGAAAAGGAAGGTGAAGTTTCCTTGTAAGCTTTATGATGATGATCACCTTACACCTCAATTCCCACGAATGGAAGAATCCCAATGTCTCATTAAATTGGATCAACAACAACCACCTGCTATGTTGAAGAACCCTTTCCCACAAGGGTAGAATTTGCAAGCTAGTTCTTCCAAATTCAACCAACAAGGGGGAAATTCAAGTGCTCCCCCCTCTGACGAATACCAAGGAATTGTAAGCATGCTTAGCACCTCAAAGCTAAAGGATGTAGATTTGTCGACAAGGTCTTAGAATTCTGATAACCTAGAGTCAACTGATTAGGGGAAGAAAACTTCAGAGGATAAAGCCCCTATCCACATAGAGAATCCTGATAGAGAGATAATGCCACACATACCTAAGGGAGTTTATAAAAGGACAATGCATAACCTTAATGCACGAGCTTCTCCAAATTGTTCAATTGTTGAGGATTTAGCTCAGGCACCTTGTGAAATGTCTGCTTTGGAGGTGCTCCAAAGTTTCCCCTCGCGCACTGCATTTTTGTCTTCCATAGGAGTTGCAGATTCTTCTCGTAATCAATTTTTATGCTACTGATGTGAGGTCACGCCTTCCATATCATGTGGCTTTTCAGATTGGGGTTGTTTGAAGCAATCTATTAATTAAGAGAATTGTTGTTGATAAAGGTGCGTCAACATGAGTAATGTCTTTATCATGTTGGAAAGCTATCGATTTTCCTAAACTTACCCCCTCTCCTACACTCTTGACTTCTTTCTATGGACGCCCATTTCAACCACATGGTCAGATTACTTCTTGTTCGGTTACACTAGGGGCCAAATGTATTTGCATAGAGGTTGAAGTAGTCGATGCGCCGCTCAACTATAATATCTTGTTAGGAAGAAGTTGGACATATTCCATGACTATTTTCATTTCAACAGTATTCCAGATTATATGGTTTCCCCATGAGGTAATAATTGTGACCATCAATCGGGTGGCGTACAACATTTATGACGTGGAAACTAACCCTGATAATACTGTCCCTTGGATTGAAAACTCTTAGATGGCCACTGAGAGTATAGATTGTGTGATGTACCTTTCACTTATGGGATATTTTGAATCTCTCACACTGATTTCGTACATTCACGCCACTCTGATAAATAGGGTCACTTCATTTAGAATGTCGTATATACAGGACCCATGGGTCCTTCCCTCACCGTATAGTATGGTCAAAGGTCGATTCCATGTCAGGATGGCCGAACCATTGTATTCAATTGAAATATATTATCAAACCATTCAACAAGCCACAACAGACCCAGATCAAACTTCAACAGTCATCGAGGAGGATGATCTCTTTCTCGAGCCTATTTGGGATAAAAAGTCTTCAATCTCTCAAGACTATTTAGGTGCCATATTGCCTTTGGACGAAGCAATTATCGAGGAAATGGTCGGAAATGAAAAGCCATGGGAGGATTTGCATCATAGATCATATTTCCTCCCTAAAATCAGTTGAATAGAGAGTGGAGAGTTCAAGTCGGCCATTGTTGGAAGTGTCGATGGAGTAGTGAATCCATTGGCTAGACATGGTGTCTATGTCGAAGGAAACATGGCTAATATATCGGATATGATCCCGATCAACATTTCTAAGAATACTGAAATTGTCTAAAACCTCTTTATCAAAGAAGAATTCTCATAGGACAAGATCGCTCAATATATGAAACTCTTTAAGGAATTTTTAAATGTGTTCGCATGGTCTTACGAGGAAATTCTTGGTATTGATCCTCGAATAATTCAACACAAGATTCGAACATATGAAAATCTAAAGATGATTCTACAAACGTTGAGACCTGTGAACCAAGGAAAGGTAGTGGAAATAAAAGAATAAGTGGAAAAGTTTCTCAATGCAGGCTTTATCTACCCAGTTCCTCTAACATAATGGGTCTCCAACCCTATTCTCGTTGATAAGAAACAAGGTACAATCTGTGTTTTCATGGAATTTAGGGACTTGAATAAGTCTTTTCCTAAAGATAAATTCCTTACGCCATTCATTGATCAGATATTGGATGAGTGTGCAGGGAGTGAAATATTCTTGTTTATGGATGATTTTTCTAGCTACAACCAGATTGAAATTCGTCTAGAAGACCAAAACAAGCCTAACTTTTAATGTCCCTATAGTACTTTCACTTACAAGAAAATTTCTTTTGGTCTTAAAAATGTTGGTGCAACATTTCAATGAGCCATGATGTTTTCTTTTCATGACTTGAAGAATATAGTGGATTCATACTTAGATGATCTCATGGATCACTCGTGCAAGAGGGACCGACATCTCTTACACCTCCACTTAGTTTTTGAATAATGTCGTTTCTATAGGATCTGATTGAATCCACAAAAGTGTATTTTGTGTGTGACCTTTAGTCATCTTTTTGGATTCATAGTTTCGAAAAAACGGATCATGGTTTACCTCCTGAAGGTTGAGGCAATAACTCAATTTCCTCCCCCGTGTATGATTAGACAACTTCAGAGCCTCTAGGGAAAGGAAAATTTTCTTCTGTGATTCATTCCGATCTACGCCAACATAACAAAATGTTTCATGCACCTTTTGAAGAAAAGGGTTCCATTTTATTAGGACAAAGTTGAAAAACGTTCATTTGATGCATTAAAGAAATATTTGGTTTCAACTCCTTTGTCGATTCCCACCAACTACAATCATGATTACTTGTTGTATTTGGCATCCATTGAATCATCTATTGGCATGGTTCTTGTTCAGGAAGATGATGAGCTCCAAGAGAACATCATCTATTACTTAATTCGTGCATTGATAGGCCCTAAACTCAGGTACTCACATGTTGAAAATATTTCCCTAGAAGCATTCCATGTTGTTCAACGACTTCAAAAATATATTTTGCTACACACAAAAATCATTATCATCATCGTTAATCCTTTCCAATATGTTTTGACTACGAGAATTATTGGCGGGAAGTACAACAAATGGATTGTTTTGCTTCAAGAATTAAATTTGGACTTGCATATGCAAAGTATAAGAAGTCTTTGGTCTTTGCAAAGTTAACGTCGGAGTTCCCAGTAGAGAGTGACGAAAGAAAAATGACAGACTCGTTTCTAAATGAGGATATTTTCCTCATTTTTTCGTCTAACCGGGGTATGGGGATATTCTTATATCTCTCTAGACTTTGAAGTTTCCTATGATCTATTCACGAGACGACCAACAACAAATTCGTACATGGCTAAAAAATACCTCATCATCATTGATACATACGTTGTATGGGCCTTCCTTCTTGCATTAGAACAACACCAATGCCATTTCCCAAGGCATCACATTCCACAATAAAGGTTTTTGTGAAGTCTGGTATAGTCAATACAGGAGCTTTGCACATCCCCTATTTAAGTTGTTCAAAATCTTGAGTTTCTTCTGGAGTCCATGAAAACACATCATTGTTAGTTAATGTTGTTAAAGGTGCTTCTATTCTTCCATNTGAAGAAAAGGGTTCCATTTTGTTAGGACAAAGTTGAAAAACGTTCATTTGATGCATTAAAGAAATATTTGGTTTCAACTCCTTTGTCGATTCCCACCAACTACAATCATGATTACTTGTTGTATTTGGCATCCATCGAATCATCTATTGGCATGGTTCTTGTTTAGGAAGATGATGAGCTCCAAGAGAACATCATCTATTACTTAATTCGTGCATTGATAGGCCCTGAACTAAGGTACTCACATGTTGAAAATATTTCCCTAGAAGCATTCCATGTTGTTCAACGACTTCAAAAATATATTCTGCTACACACAAAAATCATTATCATCATCGTTAATCCTTTCCAATATGTTTTGACTACGAGAATTATTGGCGAGAAGTACAACAAATGGATTGTTTTGCTTCAAGAATTAAATTTGGACTTGCATATGCAAAGTATAAGAAGTCTTTGGTCTTTGCAAAGTTAATGTCGGAGTTCCCAGTAGAGAGTGACGAAATAAAAATGACAGACTCATTTCTAGATGAGGATATTTTCCTCATTTTTTCGTCTAACCGGGGTATGGGGATATTCTTATATCTCTCTAGACTTTGAAGTTTCCTATGATCTATTCACGAGACGACCGACAACAAATTCGTCACATGGCTAAAAAATACCTCATCATCATTGATACATACGTTGTATGGGCCTTCCTTCTTGCAGTAGAACAACACCAATGCCATTTCCCAAGGCATCACATTCCACAATAAAGGTTTTTGTGAAGTCTGGTGTAGTCAACACAGGAGCTTTGCACATCCCCTATTTAAGTTGTTCAAAATCTTGAGTTTCTTCTGGAGTCCATGAAAACACATCATTGTTAGTTAATGTTGTTAAAGGTGCTTCTATTCTTCCATAGTTTCGAGTGAACTTGTAGTAGTAACTTGTCAAACCCAAAAATCCTCTAATATTATTCAATGTTTTGGGAATCAACCAATCCATCATGTAATTAATCTTGTTAGGGTATACCTTGACACATTCATGAGATACAATATGACCCAAATACTCTACCTCCTTCACCCCAAAGAAACATTTGGATGGTTTGGCATATAGTCGTTGCTCCTTTATTAGTTGTAGCACCTTGTCAACATGTCGAACATAATCCTCCGAAGACTTGTTATAGATTAGTATATCATCAAAAAATACTAACACAAATTTGTGAAGGAAGGGATTGAAAATAGAATTCATCAACCCTTGGAATGTGGAAAGTGCATTCATAAGGCCAAAAGGCATGACCAAAAATTCATAATGGCCTTCATGAATTCAGAATGTTGTTTTGGGTATATCTGTTTCCTTCATTCTAATCTGATGATACCCTAAACATAGATCCAACTTTATGAAGTAGATTTATCCATGTAGTTCATCTAATAATTCATCAATGATGGGAATGGGAAACTTATATCTAATAGTGATCTTGTTGAGCTCTCTATAATTTGGACACATACACCATGATCCATCTTTCTTGAGTACCATTACCATCGATGCAGAGTGAGAACTTTGGCTATGTCTAATGATGTCATATTCTAACATTTCTTCAACCATACACTCAAATTCACTCTTCTGGGCATAATGGTATATGTAAGGCCTGATGTTACGAGGAACACTCCCAGGAATTAGGTGAATAGAATGATCATGATTTCGAGTGGGTGGAAGACCTCTAGGAATATCTTCAAATACTTTGGAATTCTTATCAATGATCCCTTAGAGATCTAGGGGAATAGATGGATTAGATGTTTGAACCTAGTGAGCATAGTTGTACAATTACACCCTGATGCCCCTTTTTCAATAATTATTTTGTGCCATTAGATCTTATCAGCTTACTGGGTTTCCCTGTGATACACCTTAACTCAATTTCCTTTCCATGCAATGAAAATTTCATGAAAATTTCTTGAAAATTAAAATCCATTGTTCCCAATGATTGTAACCATTGTACTCCTAGTACGACATCATCAATACCCATGGGTATATAAATCATTAGATTATTCATTACATATTACCCCATAGTAAGATTTATCTTATGGCATTTTCCTGAGAAATTGATAGTTCCTCCATTTGCAATCATTACTTGAAACTCTGGCACTGGATATATAAAGAAATTGAGAGATTTGGCTAATTTATAGTGAATGGAATTATGAGTACTACCAGAATCAATTAGGACTATTACCTTTTTGTTTTTGATATATCCTTCTATCTTGAGGGTTTGAGGAGTGATAATTCCAACCAATGCATTACATGATATTGTGGGAGTCAAAACTTCAGAAGAAATCTCTTCTATGTTTTCATATTGAGATGGTTCTTGTTCGTGTTCTTGTTATTCTTCCTCTTCACAATCTATGTAGAATAATTTCTTCTCACTGCACTTATGTCCCTTACTGTACTTGTTGTCACAATTAAAGAATACACCTTTTGTTTGTATTTCCTCCAATTTTTGGGGTGTCAACCTTGTAGGTTGAGGTGTTTTAGAACAAGAAACATTATTCTCTCGATAGATGTTAGGAGTGGTCCTTCTAGTAGCCATAGCCATATTTTTACTTTCAACATTTCTCACCACCCTGAATGCATTCTCTAATGAGTTGGGTTCCCAAAGGCTAACCTCATTTTGAATTTTATCCTTTAAAGTTCCTATGAATACATCAATCAGGTGCTCATATGGAATATTTGTTACCTTTATATTCAATCTTTGGAAGTTCTCAATGTGCTTTGCAACTGAACCCTTTTTCTTGAGATTTATCAATTAGCTAAAGAAGGTATTTATCCTTGTATTCTCATAGTGTGCTATCATTTCTTTCGTGAAAATTATCCAAGTGACAAGTGATTTGCAAGAACAAAGCCATCGATACAACAAAAATTGATTGGGTTCTAAATATAAAGAATCAATTCGTTCCTTTTGTGTGTGTGATGCATCATGTAGATCAAATAACTACTCCATCTGAAGTATCCATGTGATTGAATCATTTCCATCAAACTTCCTCATATCAATCTTAGGAAAGTGGCTGGTGTTCAACCCAAAGTTGGAGTTTCTCCAATCTTTATTCATCTTCCTTATGTCCTCATCCTGAATTTCATGGGATACATTTCCACTTTCAGGTGGCCTCTCTATTAGTAATTTTTTCAATCCTTCCATGATCTCCATTTTTTAACCATCCATCTTAGTATCCAGTATTTCCTCCAACTTAGATTCAGTTGAATCCATCATCCCTTGTAGTTAATCTTTTTTTATTGTCTTATTTTGTAAATCATTTATGACCCTGTGCATTTCTTCACCTTCATCAAGAGTCCAAGTAGGCCCGTTTGAAGTCATATTTGGTGGCATGTTGGCAAAGTATCACTTTTAAACCTTGATTTCGAGGTGGTTCTGCTAGATGATCTTTCTTCTGTTGTATCTCCAAAATTTCGGCCCTTCTAGGTCTGGAAATTTCGTTCTGTAGTTTTCTAATAGGTCTTCTCTGTAATGCCATAGGTCTGATCAAAATTGCATGTGCCAAGTGGACGTTATGGTAACTTCCCCACACCTTGATGATTTTTTCCCTTCCAGGAGAGCATACTTGTAAAGTGTGTCAAGAGAAAAATATATGATATTTGATTCTGAAACTTGCACCAGAAATACTATAGGTTGTCTAATGTCTAATGCAACTGGTCTCACTTAATTTGGATACCCACTAAAGAATGTATCATTGTTTTACCCATAACACTTGTTTGAGACTAGTTAATATGACTAGTCAACTACCCTATCTTACAGAGGGTGTATCTACAAAAGTAGGATGACCCATAAGCTGAAATGTTTATCACAGGTACCTTGATCATTTATATGAATATCCCCCTGGTTTCAGGGTCTTGATCCATCTATTAAATATTCTCCAATGGGTTCCTTCTGAAACGTCGTAGAAAAAATGTTATAGCGAAAATTCCAAGGTGTCTCATATGCAGCAGCGAAACCCCAAGACCTTGAGATCTGATGCCAAATGTTAAGAACCAAATATCAAATAGCATAAAAAACCTTAGACTAAGTACTAAACACCTTGACAAAGAGATAATTTCAAATAATAAGCCTCTTCGAGGTGGAAACCTCCTTATACACCACATAAATTTACAAATAGAAGATTATTCCAAACGAAAAAGTCTCCTTGGTATATATAGGAGACTAGGAGGTACAATTACAACCAATGGACCCAAATCAACATAAATAAAATAACAATACTAATGTAATATGCCCCAATTAAGGGGTAATGTGCCATTATTTAGGGATTAACTTATCATAATTCTTATAATGACTAAAATCCTTGTTTATGTTGTCGATACATGTCTTTGTTAGTTTAATGTCATCTAGAGAAGGGTCTCCCAACTCAGGATATATTTTCTCAATGAAGAGATAGTGTTATAACCCAAGGGAGGCATATATAGGGTTAAATATACATGATATGACCCCCAAGGGGGGGCATATATGGGGCTAAATGTACATGTAATGTGTAAATATATATGTAATAGGGTCGGCCTAATAGTAAAGGGGACTCATGTATAGGTGTGAATATGTATATATAGAGATCATGTATTCATTATGGAGGACATGTTAATTTTGATGTATGAATGTATTTGGATATTTGTAGGAGGTTCTCCTATTCTTTAAGGAGTTATTGTACAACTTATCTATCTTTTAGTTTTGCTCCACGCTCACATTCTATACATGGTGTGTACTTATGGTTTATTCTGATATTTTAAACATCTGGTTCATAATATATAAGACTTGAGAATAAGGAAGATGGTGACATTAAGTAGATATGAAAGCTAGACATCCTAGTCCTAACTCCATATGTTCAACTGTAAATATTTTTTCCATTCTTCATTTTTACTTTTTAATACACATGCATGACAAAAATGGAACATTTTCCTCTCTCATATTGTTGGTGCAAGCTACTCATTTTTTTCTACATTTACTAACACTTTATTTGAAAATGTCATTATGTGGGATTTCCTCTCATTTCCTTCATATGAATGCCCATTTAATCTTGTTTTTTCCAATGCACTTCAACTAATATTTGGAATTTTATTCGATGTTCCAAATTTTTGTGGTGCCTTGATGACTTTTATTGGATCCTATCTTGGAAGGTATTGGTATCTATGTATAAAATTGATATTGGTTTTCTCTTTTGGATAATCTAGAAAAAGGAAGAAAGTGTTGAGAGTCATCATCTATGTATAAAATTGATATTGGTTTTCTCTTTTGGATAATGGAGGAAAAGGAAGAGACTATTGAGAGTCAACATCTATTCATAAAATTGATATTGGTTTTGTCTTTTGGATAATGGAGGGAAAGGAAGCAAGTGTTGAGTATGCTCCATTGTAAATATCATACATGTATTGGAAAATGCCTTTGTCTTTCACTCACCTATATATTGTATTTTTTTATTAATGTATGAACTATAATGTATTGTGGTTCAATTTTTATAAAAAATACATTGCTAGTTGCAAGACAGACAAGGACAAGAGATAGGGGATTGTGATTCCATGAGAGAGGGGGCTAAAGGTGATAAGTATTTTTATTATATTTTTATTTTCCAATTTTGGTTTTAATTGTGAAAAGTGGTTACATGAGCTTCTTGGGAGGAAGGCCGCGTGGTTCTTGTTTTCATGTAATTATATAAATATCCCTTGTGGGTTTTTTTAGGGGTTCACTTGTTCNACAGGAGCTTTGCACATCCCCTATTTAAGTTGTTCAAAATCTTGAGTTTCTTCTGGAGTCCATGAAAACACATCATTGTTAGTTAATGTTGTTAAAGGTGCTTCTATTCTTCCATAGTTTCGAGTGAACTTGTAGTAGTAACTTGTCAAACCCAAAAATCCTCTAATATTATTCAATGTTTTGGGAATCAACCAATCCATCATGTAATTAATCTTGTTAGGGTATACCTTGACACATTCATGAGATACAATATGACCCAAATACTCTACCTCCTTCACCCCAAAGAAACATTTGGATGGTTTGGCATATAGTCGTTGCTCCTTTATTAGTTGTAGCACCTTGTCAACATGTCGAACATAATCCTCCGAAGACTTGTTATAGATTAGTATATCATCAAAAAATACTAACACAAATTTGTGAAGGAAGGGATTGAAAATAGAATTCATCAACCCTTGGAATGTGGAAAGTGCATTCATAAGGCCAAAAGGCATGACCAAAAATTCATAATGGCCTTCATGAATTCAGAATGTTGTTTTGGGTATATCTGTTTCCTTCATTCTAATCTGATGATACCCTAAACATAGATCCAACTTTATGAAGTAGATTTATCCATGTAGTTCATCTAATAATTCATCAATGATGGGAATGGGAAACTTATATCTAATAGTGATCTTGTTGAGCTCTCTATAATTTGGACACATACACCATGATCCATCTTTCTTGAGTACCATTACCATCGATGCAGAGTGAGAACTTTGGCTATGTCTAATGATGTCATATTCTAACATTTCTTCAACCATACACTCAAATTCACTCTTCTGGGCATAATGGTATATGTAAGGCCTGATGTTACGAGGAACACTCCCAGGAATTAGGTGAATAGAATGATCATGATTTCGAGTGGGTGGAAGACCTCTAGGAATATCTTCAAATACTTTGGAATTCTTATCAATGATCCCTTAGAGATCTAGGGGAATAGATGGATTAGATGTTTGAACCTAGTGAGCATAGTTGTACAATTACACCCTGATGCCCCTTTTTCAATAATTATTTTGTGCCATTAGATCTTATCAGCTTACTGGGTTTCCCTGTGATACACCTTAACTCAATTTCCTTTCCATGCAATGAAAATTTCATGAAAATTTCTTGAAAATTAAAATCCATTGTTCCCAATGATTGTAACCATTGTACTCCTAGTACGACATCATCAATACCCATGGGTATATAAATCATTAGATTATTCATTACATATTACCCCATAGTAAGATTTATCTTATGGCATTTTCCTGAGAAATTGATAGTTCCTCCATTTGCAATCATTACTTGAAACTCTGGCACTGGATATATAAAGAAATTGAGAGATTTGGCTAATTTATAGTGAATGGAATTATGAGTACTACCAGAATCAATTAGGACTATTACCTTTTTGTTTTTGATATATCCTTCTATCTTGAGGGTTTGAGGAGTGATAATTCCAACCAATGCATTACATGATATTGTGGGAGTCAAAACTTCAGAAGAAATCTCTTCTATGTTTTCATATTGAGATGGTTCTTGTTCGTGTTCTTGTTATTCTTCCTCTTCACAATCTATGTAGAATAATTTCTTCTCACTGCACTTATGTCCCTTACTGTACTTGTTGTCACAATTAAAGAATACACCTTTTGTTTGTATTTCCTCCAATTTTTGGGGTGTCAACCTTGTAGGTTGAGGTGTTTTAGAACAAGAAACATTATTCTCTCGATAGATGTTAGGAGTGGTCCTTCTAGTAGCCATAGCCATATTTTTACTTTCAACATTTCTCACCACCCTGAATGCATTCTCTAATGAGTTGGGTTCCCAAAGGCTAACCTCATTTTGAATTTTATCCTTTAAAGTTCCTATGAATACATCAATCAGGTGCTCATATGGAATATTTGTTACCTTTATATTCAATCTTTGGAAGTTCTCAATGTGCTTTGCAACTGAACCCTTTTTCTTGAGATTTATCAATTAGCTAAAGAAGGTATTTATCCTTGTATTCTCATAGTGTGCTATCATTTCTTTCGTGAAAATTATCCAAGTGACAAGTGATTTGCAAGAACAAAGCCATCGATACAACAAAAATTGATTGGGTTCTAAATATAAAGAATCAATTCGTTCCTTTTGTGTGTGTGATGCATCATGTAGATCAAATAACTACTCCATCTGAAGTATCCATGTGATTGAATCATTTCCATCAAACTTCCTCATATCAATCTTAGGAAAGTGGCTGGTGTTCAACCCAAAGTTGGAGTTTCTCCAATCTTTATTCATCTTCCTTATGTCCTCATCCTGAATTTCATGGGATACATTTCCACTTTCAGGTGGCCTCTCTATTAGTAATTTTTTCAATCCTTCCATGATCTCCATTTTTTAACCATCCATCTTAGTATCCAGTATTTCCTCCAACTTAGATTCAGTTGAATCCATCATCCCTTGTAGTTAATCTTTTTTTATTGTCTTATTTTGTAAATCATTTATGACCCTGTGCATTTCTTCACCTTCATCAAGAGTCCAAGTAGGCCCGTTTGAAGTCATATTTGGTGGCATGTTGGCAAAGTATCACTTTTAAACCTTGATTTCGAGGTGGTTCTGCTAGATGATCTTTCTTCTGTTGTATCTCCAAAATTTCGGCCCTTCTAGGTCTGGAAATTTCGTTCTGTAGTTTTCTAATAGGTCTTCTCTGTAATGCCATAGGTCTGATCAAAATTGCATGTGCCAAGTGGACGTTATGGTAACTTCCCCACACCTTGATGATTTTTTCCCTTCCAGGAGAGCATACTTGTAAAGTGTGTCAAGAGAAAAATATATGATATTTGATTCTGAAACTTGCACCAGAAATACTATAGGTTGTCTAATGTCTAATGCAACTGGTCTCACTTAATTTGGATACCCACTAAAGAATGTATCATTGTTTTACCCATAACACTTGTTTGAGACTAGTTAATATGACTAGTCAACTACCCTATCTTACAGAGGGTGTATCTACAAAAGTAGGATGACCCATAAGCTGAAATGTTTATCACAGGTACCTTGATCATTTATATGAATATCCCCCTGGTTTCAGGGTCTTGATCCATCTATTAAATATTCTCCAATGGGTTCCTTCTGAAACGTCGTAGAAAAAATGTTATAGCGAAAATTCCAAGGTGTCTCATATGCAGCAGCGAAACCCCAAGACCTTGAGATCTGATGCCAAATGTTAAGAACCAAATATCAAATAGCATAAAAAACCTTAGACTAAGTACTAAACACCTTGACAAAGAGATAATTTCAAATAATAAGCCTCTTCGAGGTGGAAACCTCCTTATACACCACATAAATTTACAAATAGAAGATTATTCCAAACGAAAAAGTCTCCTTGGTATATATAGGAGACTAGGAGGTACAATTACAACCAATGGACCCAAATCAACATAAATAAAATAACAATACTAATGTAATATGCCCCAATTAAGGGGTAATGTGCCATTATTTAGGGATTAACTTATCATAATTCTTATAATGACTAAAATCCTTGTTTATGTTGTCGATACATGTCTTTGTTAGTTTAATGTCATCTAGAGAAGGGTCTCCCAACTCAGGATATATTTTCTCAATGAAGAGATAGTGTTATAACCCAAGGGAGGCATATATAGGGTTAAATATACATGATATGACCCCCAAGGGGGGGCATATATGGGGCTAAATGTACATGTAATGTGTAAATATATATGTAATAGGGTCGGCCTAATAGTAAAGGGGACTCATGTATAGGTGTGAATATGTATATATAGAGATCATGTATTCATTATGGAGGACATGTTAATTTTGATGTATGAATGTATTTGGATATTTGTAGGAGGTTCTCCTATTCTTTAAGGAGTTATTGTACAACTTATCTATCTTTTAGTTTTGCTCCACGCTCACATTCTATACATGGTGTGTACTTATGGTTTATTCTGATATTTTAAACATCTGGTTCATAATATATAAGACTTGAGAATAAGGAAGATGGTGACATTAAGTAGATATGAAAGCTAGACATCCTAGTCCTAACTCCATATGTTCAACTGTAAATATTTTTTCCATTCTTCATTTTTACTTTTTAATACACATGCATGACAAAAATGGAACATTTTCCTCTCTCATATTGTTGGTGCAAGCTACTCATTTTTTTCTACATTTACTAACACTTTATTTGAAAATGTCATTATGTGGGATTTCCTCTCATTTCCTTCATATGAATGCCCATTTAATCTTGTTTTTGCCAATGCACTTCAACTAATATTTGGAATTTTATTCCATGTTCCAAATTTTTGCGGTGCCTTGATGACTTTTATTGGATCCTATCTTGGAAGGTCTTGGTATCTATGTATAAAATTGATATTGGTTTTCTCTTTTGGATAATCTAGAAAAAGGAAGAAAGTGTTGAGAGTCATCATCTGTGTATAAAATTGATATTGGTTTTCTCTTTTGGATAATGGAGGAAAAGGAAGAGACTGTTGAGAGTCAACATCTATTCATAAAATTGATATTGGTTTTGTCTTTTGGATAATGGAGGGAAAGGAAGCAAGTGTTGGGTATGCTCCATTGTAAATATCATACATGTATTGGAAAATGCCTTTGTCTTTCACTCACCTATATATTGTATTTTTTTTATTAATGTATGAACTATAATGTATTGTGGTTCAATTTTTATAAAAAATACATTGCTAGTTGCAAGACGGACAAGGACAAGAGATAGGGGATTGTGATTCCATGAGAGAGGGGGCTAAAGGTGATAAGTATTTTTATTATATTTTTATTTTCCAATTTTGGTTTTAATTGCGAAAAGTGGTTACATGAGCTTCTTGGGAGGAAGGCCGCATGGTTCTTATTTTCATGTAATTATATAAATATCCCTTGTGGGTTTTTTTAGGGGTTCACTTGTTCTTCTCCATTCACTCTTACACCCTTCTCACTCTTGCATTTTTTGGGGGTGCCTCATTCTTAATAATTTGTGTGCTCTTGTTCTGAGCATGGAAATGAATGGATGAAAGAGGAGAGTCATTTATAGATGGTTGTAATAAACTATTGATCATTCCAGGAGGAAATGGATGCCTAAGCGCATGGGACTGATGGTAGTTTGGAAAGAACTGTCCACAAATGAGAATCCTTGGAGTTTCCAGCAGAGAGATTTCTTGACCAGTAGCATTGGAGCCTTGGAGAGAAATGGAACAACCTGAGGGACTGCATGGCAGAGAAAGGTGTTTACTTATTTGGGTTGTGTAGGCTAAAGCGGAAAGAGAGCTGGGAATTAGGATTTGTTGTGTGGTTGGGAAACCTGAGAGATAGTTAGCCAACTATTGTGTGTTTTAGATTTGGCCTAGAAACCGTCCTTGTGGATTCATATCCCTAGTTCGGGGGTGACCTATTGCTAAGAGTAAATGAACAACAATGTCTATGGTTGAGAGGAACATCCTTGTTCTGTAGCCAATTGGTGAATGTTTACTTGCAAAGATAAGTGTTCTCTATTTTTTATATATAATGTATATTCCGATGTGTATTTAATTATCTATGAGATGTATTTATTTGTGCATGATTTGTTTTTGTTTTTTATGCATGGCACGTTGTTTATTACTTTTATGTTGTAGCATGGATCTTGATTAATGCATGAGTCTTTCATGCTTGATTTAGAATTAATTATTATCATAATTTGAAATTAGTTTTGAAGTGAGTTTTTAGGTAGCGTGGCCAGAATATGGGTGGTTGGGTATTTTACAGATTGCTATGATAGTTACAAAAATGAATATCTAGAAAAAACATAAAAATCTTAAATAGAAATCCCCCTTTCTCAAAACATGTTATTGATATCTTCTTGAAAATTATTTTCATCCACACATTTAGTATATACTAACAAGCCTTCTTGAAGAACAAGGATTCCTTTGACAACTTATCTCCTCTCTCATCCAATTCCCTAAAGATATGTTGAAATGACACCATAAAGAATATTCTCTTTACCTCTATTAATTTTTCCATGAATGGATGAAGCATTTAATTTTCCATCTTCTTCTTTTTATTCACCCAATCTACTATGATTTTGGAATCAACCATTACTTGTAAATTGGTTACTCCTATTTCCACAACTAGTTTTGATAGCATCAAAAAACCATTCAATTATTCTTTGTTGTCTATACCTTGACCACATCTTACTTTAAAAACAATGAAATTGTTTTCCATAATAAAATGGCATCCACAACACACATCTTAGATGAACCTTTGCATGCTCCATCAAAGAATCCACGTGATTTAGTAAAATATATCTCTAGATTCTTTATTACTTTGAACATTTTACATTTCATGGTCTTCTTTATCTCTCCATAAACCTACTTAATCTAATGAACGACATGAATTTCCAAAAATTCCTTTCCCTAAAATGTCATTCATTATTTTCTAGCAATCATAAACCTCGGGTTTCGGTACAAGGTAAATCCCTATGCTTTATGATTTCTTTATCATCGACTCACCTTTTAAAACATTCTTCTATATTTCATCCTACCCAAGTCCCTTTTTCACTAATCATTTTCAAATATCCCCTCCATACTTCTTTAGTGAAGGAATGATGCACACAAATAAATTATCCACTAATTAATCACTTGATTTACATAATATGTACCAACTTGGACCATGACATGTCATAATTTTATTGGATAAAGCCCAACAAAAAAATTATTAAATTATTATATCTTTTACAGGACAATTCAATTTTCATACTTCCTTCCACCACCATTGCTTCCTCTCACTTATTCCTCTTCCATCCTAGATTCATAACCAAATTTTGCTGTGTAGTTACCTGATGTTTTATTCCCAGACCTTATAATTTCATCCTCTTCATATTTTATCCTTGTAGCATTATTCTTCAAATTAATAATATATTTTTCCTATTCCCCTACCATTTCACCTTAAAGGTTTAATTCGATAGTTTATTTCCACTCTTGGCTCCATATGAGAATAGTTTTCTTGGTTTTTCACATCTGTCAAGCCATATATCTCTGCATTATGTAGAGTTTCTTTTTAGATCAGGTTCAATTTTTTTTAATTTTCCTATATACATCCTATTCAGGGGTTTTTTCCAATTTTCACTTTACTCCTTCTACTTAACTTCCATACCAACCACCTTCATATCAATGGGAATAATTTTAGCATACCCTTTCACATGATTGAGGCACCTCCAAAATCCTAAGCACATTTCTAATCTATTCCTCCATAGTCCCAGGGACTATGTACTTAGCATACATTACCCCCATAAACCTTCTTTCTGCATCAATTTTCATAAACATTTAACATCCAATGCTTATTGAAACATGTGTATCTTCTTCAAATCCCAAGCTCCACATTCTTTTGGTTTTTCCATTTTTTCCACTTTACTAAAGGAATTCCTTAATCCTTTTCTTTTTTTCCTTGTCCATAAAAAAAACTAAATCATTTTTCCTTATTTTCACCAAAATACCTTTAGTAATATGGATTAAATACAACCATTATATAAGAATTCCTTTCCAAACAAATTTTACCAAAGTAATCATACCTCCACTAAATCATTTTTCCTTATTTTCATCAAAATACCTTTAGTAATATGGATTAAAGACAACCAATATATGAGAATTCCTTACCAAACAAATTTTACTAAAGTAATCCTACCTCTTATGAAAAACCATTAATAACACCAATTAGTTACCTCCCCTTCAATGTTTTCGTAAATTTGGTGCCGATCGTTGACTCTATATTCATTGAGCTTTAAATAAAACCCCAAATATTTTCACCCACTATCAAATTAATCCTACCTCTTATGAAAAACCAATTAGTTACCTCCCCTTCAATGTTTTCATAAATTTGGTGCCAATCGTTGACTCTATATTCATTGAGCTTTAAATAAAACCCCAAATATTTTCACCCACTATCAAATGGAATTAAGTTAAAGGCGAGAACATCAACACACTATCTTTGTAGTTCATCCCCTAAGCCATTGGAAATAATAGAAGACTTGTGGGGATCACGCCCATACATGTAATTTATAGTACATGTATGCAACTTCCTTCTCTACTACTTTGATTGACCCTACATAAAAAATAGCATCGCAAACAAACAATAAATTTCTTAAAGAATTTGATTTTCCCATATTCATACCCTTAATCCATCCTCCTCTTTTACAAGTTGATACCATCTACTTAACCCTTTTTTCCACCAATAAAAGCATAAAGGGGGACATCGAGAAACCTTGCTTGAGACCCCTTATAGAATTTAAAAATTTTGATGGTGAGCCATTTATCACAATTGCAGATGTTCCTAAAGACAAGAAACCCATTATCTAGTTTTCCATTGAGGTTCTCATTCCTATTTGAATCAAAATTAATCTCAAATAGAGCCAATCGACATTGTCATATGTCTTAGCAAAATCCACTTTAATCACCATTGTAGGAAATTGTTTTGTCTTTATTGTATGTAACCCTTTGTGTGCTATTCCAAAGTGACTCATGAAATTATTTATTGTGTAGAAATCCAAATTGTTCTTCTAACATGAATTTTGAGAAGATTTCTTTAATTCTATTAACTAGAATGTTTGTAAAAATATTATAAACTAAATTGCACAATGATATGGGCCTATAATATTCAGAGTATTTTTCTTCATTTTTCATTGGTATTAATGCTAAAAATGTGAAATTTGGGGAGCATAGGACTTTTCTTGAGTTCCTATATTCATGTATAAATCTTACCAACTCTTTTTCCACAAAATCATAGAATCCTAAATAAATTCAACTATCCACCCATTTAGGCTTAGAATCTTTCCCTTTTTATATTATTGCAGATCTGCCTTGATATCCTTTGAAGTAACTTCTGCCCCTAACTCCTCATTGTGTTGATATTCAATCAATCTTAGGATATCAAAAGTTATTTTTATGATATTTTCAACGTTGGATACGAGAGGTTCTTGAAATAGGCTTATAAGTTGACTTACTCCATTTGTTATCTCCTTAAATGTTCCAACCTTCATTGCATTCTTACTTCTAATCTCCCATGTTGTATTGATGTTATTCCTATGTTTTGGATCGTTTTGGAAGAACTTCATATTTTTATCTCTCTTTACAATTGAAATAACCGTACTCTTCAATGTCCATGTAACGGCCCCTTCGTTACGACCACAAAAGCGACGTACAACATGTAATTTTTTATTTTTTATTTTCGTTAGGAAAATATATATCAAAATTAAAATTAACATCATCAATAAATCATCCCAAATATTAGCGAAACAACATTAACACATTAACAATCAATTAGGACACAAAGCCAACACATCATCACCATGAATAACGATACACATATCGACGCATTAACAAAAATAAATGGAAACCCATAATCAGTGCATTTATACAATTAATAATGTCTCATAAACAATACGAATGAAAATCGCTCAACTCATCTCATCAGGATAATCATCAGATAACACTAGGACACATGAGATAACATAACGATACTTAAGGTTCATAAAGATAACCATAATAATGACATAATATACTACCCTCCCAACCTACCCTATAAGGTCAATACCTCCAAGACACATAAGCAATGCTCAAGCCCAGATTCTAATTGATTTCAACCATTTAAGGTCTCAGGGATGGCGACTATTCTAAGGAACAAGGAGGTGTCTACATCCCTTATCACAATCAATCCAAACTAACTATGCTAAAACGACAACATTCACGAAAATCAAATTCATCAATCAAACAATCCTAATCCACAGTTAAACACAATAGGTGAGTGATCATTCACATAACACATCATAGACCATATTAAATCCAAGGCGCAAAGCATTTATCAGTAATTTTGAGGCACAACCCAATCACAATAAGCAATCATCCATCATAATAAACTTTCATTCCACACAAGAAGACTAGTATCTAAGTTCATCATTCAAAACATTAATTTCCATTCACGAGAGAAATCCAAAACATTGTACAATACATTATAGTTCAGTGCATGCAAGGATTTGATTCCATTAATTCATTATTTTCACATCAACAATTCAAGACACAAGATAATTCGATTTTATTCACAAGGCGTAAGAGAATATAATTAAATAAATCAGTCATATGACGATATCATTCTAAGAGAGCAAGCATAAACAACTTTATCATTCACCAATCAATAAATAATCATTGCGCAAGGGTCAAATAATTACATAACCATCCATATATTGCATTAATCATGTGCAATTTAATCAACTTTATTTTAAATTCGGGGCACAATATCAACATCTACTTTACTGCAAGGAGAAAAGGTAATCATCAAATTCTAACTACACGATGCAAGTAATCCAAATTTTAATTCAATCCAGCAACATCGATATTTAAGGGCGCAAGGTAATCTAGTTATTAATCCATCAAACATTGACAATTTAAAGGCGCAAGAAAATATATGTTAAATCAACTTTTTTACAAATTTTCATAACCCTGATAGTCCTATTACTAAACAAACACTCCATGCATCATATTGTCGTTGCGTGCAAGAGGTCTAATAACAACATACATTATATTTAAAAAATAGTGCGCGCAACATTTCTATTTATTTAAGTAGTCATTCATCGACACTGAAAGGTAATTGTGCAAGAGCCGCTACCTATTATTCATGGTGCAACGAATTCCCAACGCATATCATACATTAACATCATACATTATGGTCCAGCTTTAAATTATTATGCTAAACAAAATCGTACATGGCCTAATAAGTTACCAATCATAGCATTTTGTTATGTAATATGTTATTAAAGTGGAAAACTAACTAAATTATGTGACAAAGGTGGATTGACCAAGACACATAGCATTAGAAAATGAAAAGGAATGAATACGAGAAGCATGGTGTTGAAGAATGTATGACCATAGTTCAGTAGCACAAATTTTGAATAAATAAGGATATTGTTTTATCATTTGAAATACAAGTCCCATAATCTTAAAATTTATAAATATGAATATAATCTATTGTTGGAAGCTCAACACCCCAAAAAAAATCAACCATGTATCAACATAGCTAATTACATGCAATAATAGAATCTGATGGAAAAATTAAAGGCATCTAAATTGAACAATTAAAAAAAAACAAAAACGATGTCAATTACTCCCCTTAGCCAAATTAAATAGATGACACCAACGCTGAGAAGAAAAGGGATTCACTGGGAAGCAATAATTCGTCGAGAATTAATGAAAAACATAGAGAAATAACTACGATTTTGCAGAGGGGAAAAAATAGTAGTGAGCTCCATGAATTTGCAGAGGAAGGTTTGTTGTTCGTTGGGAAAGAATAATTTGTTGAGAATTAATGCAAAACATAGAGATATAACTTCGAATTTGCAGAGGGAAAATAGTTGGGAGCTCCACGAAATTGTAGCGGAAGGCTTGTTCGCTGGAAATAAATATTTGTTGAGAATTAATGCAAAACACAGAGATATAACTGCGATTTGGCAAAAGAAAAATAGTTGTGAGCTCCTCGAATTTGCAGAGGAAGGGTTGTTCACTGGGAAAGAAATATTCGTTGAGAAACGCAGAGATGTACTACGATTTTGCTGAGCGAAAATAGTTGTGAGCTCTCACGAATTTGCAGAGAAAGATGGTTGTTTGCTGGGAAATAATTAATTCGCTAAGTAACGCATAGATCTACTACGATTTTGCTGAGCGAAATTAGTTGCGAGCTCTCACGAATTTGCAGAGAAAGATGGTTGTTTACTGGGAAAGAAGTAATTCATTGAGCAACGCAGAGATGTACTGCGACTTTGCTGAGAGAAATTAGTTGTGAGATCTCATGAATTTGCATAGAAAGATGGTTGTTTTCTAGGAAAGAAGTAATTCACTAAGCAACACAAAAACCAATTTTGTTGGGTAAAATAAAACATTTTAGAAAACTGGCAGTGAAACCCCAAAATTGTTGGATGGAAGCACAAAATTTGTTGTGTAAAAAAACCAAGGAGCGAAGATAAAAACGAGATTTAAAAGTGGAGAAAGAAAGAGGGCATAGATCCATGCCCCTTTCATCAACACAAAGAATTTGAAAATAAAAGGGTCAGAGAACCAATCCTTTAAATTAAGAGCAGGGGTTCATCGAGGAGAAAACAAAAATTTAAACAAGGATTACAGTCTTTACTCTCAGAGTAGGGGTTAGGGAAGGGAGATAGCGATTGAAAATTCTAATAATCAAGGACGGAAAACCATCTAAATTTATTCCAAGCTAAACACATCAAGCAAACTTGCCCAACTAATATCATAAATCCATCACAAATTCCATCAACATATAAATCCATATACAAAAAAAATTAACTAATTTACAACTAAAAATTTTAAACATGTGTACCGTAATCGGCTGATGGACTTATTGATGTTCTTCGGCTATTGGAGATCCTCCATGATCCCACTTGCTAATCGTCGAGACTTGACCAGTACCTCCCAGCTAATGCTAGGGGTACTCTTTTTCCCCCTTAGCCCCCCGAACCGTAAAGGACCACGCACAACACAACCAGAAACTCTAGCTCCCAGCTTGCCTCACAAGGTCAAACTACCACTCTATTTTCAAACTCGGTATCCCAACTCCCACAAGAAAAATCAGTCAAGAAATTTCGTCAGCATAACTTTACGCATACCAGTCGTGATCCATTCCTCTTCTCAGTCATTACTTTTATAGAGTTCTTTTCAGTGACCACTTTCCATTTGCACATTTAATTCATCTTATTCAATTTAATTAGGAAATAATCTCCCCCATACACTTGTCACTCGATCCCTTAGTTGCACCAAAAATTCATTTATTTAATTTAATTTGATGTCAATTTCCCTCACCCATCCTAAAAGCACTCCTTGTTGTCCCTTTATTCCCTCTATATCCTTTTAATGACCGACTCCTTTCTAAAACTTAGTTGTGTTTTATTTAGGAAAGTTCTTTAGTTAGACTAGAC
Source organism: Picea glauca (assembly GCA_000966675.3). Taxonomy (NCBI): domain Eukaryota; kingdom Viridiplantae; phylum Streptophyta; class Pinopsida; order Pinales; family Pinaceae; genus Picea; species Picea glauca. The sequence continues at coordinate 140,929 of JZKD02S1666625.1, forward strand.
TAGATTCCTTTCTATGTTTCCACATTCCTTTTTACATTCATTTCCCCTTTTTGTCTAAGTT
>JZKD02S1666636.1:21013-53445 GCA_000966675.3 Picea glauca
ATGCAGAAGAGGAATTGTTGGTTCCCAAAGATGAGTCTCAAGATGTGGATCAGCCACATGAGGAGGTTCATGGAGTGGATGAAAACTCTCAAGTAGAGCCATCCATCAAAAATGGCAGAAAGCACACCACAGAAGCTGACAGATTGAGACTAGATGTTGCACAGAATATAGGAGTCCCTACTTCACAATGCATATAGAGACAGTCTCCTGATCGATTTACTGGATACATGGCTCTCATGAGAAAATGTTTGTGACTGGAGCATCTTCCTTTCAGGAAGCAGTGCAGGACCCCACTTGGGTTGATGCTATGGTAGAGGAGTATGACTCCATTTCAAAAACAGTGCATGGGAAATTGTCCCAAGACTGTTCGACAAATCAGTGGTCGGTTTGAGATGGATCTACAAGGTAAAGCAAGATGTTGATGGGAGTATGGAGAAATACAAGGCCAATTTTGTGGCCCGACGCTTCTCACAGTTCGAGGGGATAGAATATGATGAGACCTTTGCACCTATCGCAAGGTACTCTTCCATAAGATCCATCCTTGCACTCTCAGCGTAGATAGGCTGGTGCATTCATTAGATGGATGTTAAAACTACATTCCTCAATGGGATCATTGAGGAATAAATGTACATTGAATAGACAGAAGGTTTTGAGACCTTTGACAGAGATTCGTATGTGTGCAGACTCAAGAGAGCACTTTTTGGGATGAAGCAAGCACCCCGTGCTTGGTACACTTGGATAGACAGTTATTTCATTGGATTGGACTTCACCAAAAGTGAAGCAGATGAAAACCTATACCAAATTGTGGTGGAGGGTAAGATTTTAATCATTGTTCTTTATGTTGATGATTTAATACTAACTGGTGATGAGCAGTTGATACACTCATGCAAGGATGACCTTACAAAGGAGTTCGAGATGAAGGATTTGGGCCTTCTTCATTATTTCCTTGGTTTGGAAATATGGCAGCGAGATGGTGAACTTTTTGTGTCTCAAGGAAATTATGCAAGAGAGATACTGGGTAAGTTTTACATGGAGGGCTACAAACCCATGGATACTCCTCTTCCAGGAAACTGTAGGAAAGAGGATGCTACTTCTGGAGAAGTAGTGGATGTTATTGTCTATCGACATTTAGTAGGTTTGCTAATGTATTTAGTGAACATAAGACCAGACATTTGCTACGCGGTTAACCAGCTAAGTCAAGCAATGGTTAAGCCTACCAAACTCTTTTAAAAGGCGTGTAAGCATGTCCTGAGATATCTGAAGGGCACATCTGAGTATGGATTATGGTACAGACAGATGGACGAGGTGAAGTTGCATGGCTTCACGAATGCAAATTGGGCAGGCAACCCAATGGACAGAAAGAGCACATCAAGGGGGTCTTTAGTACCAGATCTACAGTCGTTTCTTGGTACAGCAGGAAATAAAGATCCATGCAACTCAGTTCAGCAGACGCAGAATACATGGAAGCAAGTCAAGTTGAATGTGAGGTTATCTGGATGAGAAATATCTTGGTTGGTTTTTTTGGTTCTCATTTAGATCCGACGGTGATTTATTGTGATAATCAAAGTTGCATTAAACTCTTGATTAATCATGTGTTTCATGACAGATCTAAGCATATAGATATTTAGTATCATCATCTCAAAGATTGTGTGCAGTGGAAGATCATGTTGCTTCAATACATTCCTACGGAAGATCAGGATGCAGACATTCTGACGAAGGCGCTCACCGGGAGAAAATTCGAATATCATAGAGACAGGATTGGGGTGAAGGATAATCCCTTTCTTGTTGAGAGGAAGTGTTGAAAAGTCAACAAGAAACATGTGTCTAATTTACTTTTCCCTTAAATAAATTGGACAATAAATATTAATCTATTATTTCATTCATAACTGAGTGAGTTGGGTTTGTAACAGAATTATAAGTGTAGTTAAGTGAGTTAAGATCAGTTGTACTAGTTATAACTAAACATGCACTAGTGAGAGTTCAGTAAATCAATGAACTCACATGCAATTGAAGATTTTCCACGGTTAACTACATGCATGTCAGATCCAGTGGAGACCCAGTTGAGATAACAGATGAAAGGGAAATTTTTTCTATCAGTTGTGATTTGATCACACATGCAGTGGATATGCTTATTAGCATGTACTAGGCAATTCAAATTCCAGTATTGAGAATTCTAATTGCAGAGATTGTGCAGAGGAGGCAGGTTGTCTGGACACAAAGAATTGGCACATGTATTTGTTGATTTGTGTATGACAGTGTGAAATGATTGTATTGTACTGAGAGCTCTTGGATGAGAGTTTTGTATGATATTGTTTCATGATTCATGATATACATAATATATGATAGTGGGGTTTTTAGCCTTACGCTTTCCCGAAAAAAAAATTGTGTTATGTGTTCTTGATATTTCACTTTGTGATTGTGGTTGTGATCGTGGTTTAATTTTCCACAAGAATAATAGTAGAAGCAATTATGTATTTAACAGTGGCGTATAATTGTTAGATCAAGAGAATCATAGGAAATAATTAATTTGTATTGAAATTTCTACATGGTATCAAAGCTAAGGAAGTGAGGTGCGAACATAATTTTATTTTCGCAGGTCCCATCTCTAGTAGGGTGTGAACTTTAGTACTATAGACTGTGCACAGTTCTCAAAGAATAAATTCTTGAACCCTAGTCAAAGGAGAGGTGTGAACTTCCCTGAGCATTCTTGTAGGTTGATCAAGGGAGAGGTGCGAACCTCCCTCACCCTACAGTGCATTACAGTGCAAACCTTCCAATCAAGTTCGCAAGCCACACAGAAGGAGAGTGCAAACTTCCTAGTCAAGTTCGTAGGCTATACACAAGGCAGGGTGCGAACTTCCCTCAGGCTACTCTCAAGTGGGGTGCGAACCTCCCAGGGAAAGAGGGAAGACAACAGTTGAGTTTTGGTGGTTGGATAACATTTGAATTTCTAGGATTTTCTTGGTGTCATAGTTGATTCAAGATCGAAATGCCTTTCAATGGCTTGAGGTTGGAGTATGCACTCGATGGAATCTCTAACTACATTGCTTGGAAGGACAGGATGGAGGCAGTACTCGAAGACAATGGCTTGAAGGAATACATTGACAAAGATGTTCCTAAGCCAGATGCGACAGACACTGCAAGTCTTAATGCATGGCAAAATAAAGTGGCGAAGGTGAGGAGGATTCTATTGGAGGGAGTACGAGACCATATTGTCTCAAATCTCCATGGGAAAACAACACCACATGCAATGTGGAAGGTTTTGATGGATCTATTCCAAAATAGTAGAGACCATAGGAAATTGATGCTCAAAGATAAACTCAGGAAGATCAAGATGGAGAAGGGTGACACCATTCCAAAATATCTCATGAAGTTTGACCAATGTCAGGATGAGCTTGGAAGTGTGGGAATAATAGTCGTTGTTGATGATTTGGTGAGCTTGGCTCTCCTAGGAATTCCCAAGAGTATGCACAGTTATCAAGACTCTGTCAATGGAAGGGAAAAATTGTTGGATTGGGAATGACTATGGTCGGTTCTAGTGCAAGAGGAGTTCAAGCGGAACACTAGAGATGGATCTTAATCAAAGCGTGATGATGAAGAAGATTGTGCTTTGACTGCCAAGGCAAGGAAATAGAAAGGGAAGAAATTCCATCCAAAATCTGAGTCTAAAGTCAAGAAGTTGGATTTTTCCAAAGTGAATTCTTTTCACTGTCACGAACATGGGCATCTCGCTACTAACTATCTGCAGAAGATGAAGAACAAGATGATTGTTGGAGCTGCAACTGGCGAGTCTCTTGTCTCACTATTTGAACTTGACTTCGCTTTGATCGCATGCATGGCTTCAAGTGCATCAGGATTGGTGTGGTATTTGGATAGTGGCGCTTCCTTCCACATGACGGGAGATAAAGAGTCTTACACTGACTTGGAGGAGAAAGATATCAGAATGCATATAGATATGGGTGATGATGGACGATACAGTGCAACTGGTATTGGTACCATTACCTTTCAGAGGGAGTCAGGTAAACCATTTAAATTGAAAAATGTTATGCATGTTCCAGGTCTGAAGAAAAACTTGGTCTCAATCACAATGTTGGAGGACAGAGGCTATGATGTTGTTTTTAGCAGTGGGAAAGCCTACTTGTGACATAAAGCAACGGGTCAAGTCAAGAATATAGGGATTCGAGTTAATAATATCTACATGTTGGAGGTAGATGGTTGTAGTTCCATGATAGGCAAGGCAGAAAAAGTGGTGAGCCAGGATGAGGGAGAATTGTGGCACAGGAGATTGGGTCATATTCATCATGGAGCCTTGAAGATCATTAAGCAAATATCTACTAGACTTCCAAGGGGAACATTTTCTCAGTTAGATCAGTGCAAGGGGTGCACCCTGGGGAAGTATGTAAAGTCCACCTTTCATGAAAAGGATAACTGTGCTTAGGTGATCCTGGAGAGAATTCACACGGACATGTGTGGACCATTATCAGTTGCTTCAACAACAAAACATAGGTATTATGTTATTTTTGTTAATGAATTTTCTCGTAAATGTTGGATATTCTTCATACAGAAGAAGGATCAAACATTCTCAAAGTTTTGTGAGTTTAAAGCATTGGTGGAGAAAGAGTCGGGAAAGCAAGTGAAGGCTCTAAAGAGCGATAATGGTGGAGAATACATCTCTAATCAATTAAAAGACTTCTGCAACAGAGAAGGAATTCGAAGAGAACTCATAGCGCCTCATAACCCACAGCAAAATGGAGTCGTAGAGAGAAAGAACAGAACGATCGTGGGTGCAGCATGAGGGATGTTGCATGATCAGGGCCTACCAATTCATTTGTGGGCAGAAGCATGCAATACTATGGTTTATGTGCAGAACTGTTGTCCTCATAGAGTACTTGGAATGAGTACACCTTGTTAGCACTCTGTAAATTTCCTAGAGGTTGACAATAGAAGAAATCTACAAAAGGTGACTTTATCCAACCACTTTTGAAGCTAGGATCTAGCCCTTCCAAATTCAGAGAGGGATCTCTCTATATGATTTAGCTATGTTTCCAATTTTAAATATTAGGCTAGGTAAAGAAAAAGGTCGGTTTTGTTGTCAAAGTGTTTTTCGAATTGGTTGAGACAGTCTACACATCCATTGGGCTATGGGGTCTGTATTTTAATCAAATATGAAATCCAAACCAGAAACGCAAAGGGAAAACTTTCACAGGGCGAGATAATATAATCATTGGATTCTTTAATAGCATAAATGATGAATAGAAAAAAAGATGAGAAAGATAATTTCAACAAAGAAGCAGTTAAGAATTTCTTTATTGAAAACACCAGGAGATAAAACACTAAAATATTTCGAGTCAGAAACAGGGTATACGAGATAAATCCTGCAACAATTCATTACTGTTAAATATTAGATTTATAAAATAGTATGATAACAAAGTGAGAAGAACATTCAACTTAGAGAGAAAAACATCACCAGTGAATACACGCAAGAATTCTGTAAAAGTGCCTCATTTTTATTAATGGAAGATCTCTTCAAAAATATTACAGTCTGATAGCGTCAGGGTGTGAAGATCAACAACCCTCAATACTTCGAAAGATGAAGTATTTATAACTCAAATTACAAACGTTCCTGTCATTAATGACCAGGACGTGCTAAATCTATTTTTAGCCTAACTAATTTAACAAATTTCCTAAATCTAGGAACTGCTTGATGATGTGGTGTAACTGCACGCTGATTTCTGGGTGGGACGTTGATGAAGCCTCTACACGACCTCATCTGACTGGAAAAATGACTGGACTGTGACAGCTCATCTTCTACTCGATCAGATCACATAGCTCCTCCCATCGGAGATGACTGGGCACGTTGACTTTGAGTAGCCTTCGATACACTTCATCCATTTCTGTGTACTTGGCGAAGGTAGGCTTGGTGAGGAAGATGTATCAAATCTCATGTTGGATACTGATGTCCCACTGAAGAGCATCTAGAAATGCCTTGCCGGTGATGCTCCCTTGAATGCCTGCAAACTTTGAGTTGTCCTTAGCCACATCGGCCAATCTCTTCTTGTATTCTGGGAGTGTCATCAATTTATCATTGATTACCTTCAGACCAGGGAGACCTTTCTTCTGTAGAGCCTCAATCTTACTAAAGAATATTTGTACCCCTAGGTCCATGGCCTGAACCTTTTCTTCCAGCTAAATCATTAATCCTCTCTTGGTCAAAACTCTTTTGACCTCAAGGATGGTCTATTTTTTGTCTTCAATTTTCAGCTCTTCCAGTTATTCCCTAGTCTTAGAGTTCAGGAACTTGATAATCTCATTTGCCTATGTTGGCATCTCCCCCAATTCTGATCTGATCTTCTCGATGGCCTGTTTTCTCCTCTGGACCAATTCATTTTTCTCAAACATGATCTGTATCATAGGACATATCTCGTTCATGGACTTGGTGATGTCTTTCGATACACTTTCTTTAACCTCAGCCAAATTCTTTCATGCCACTGTCTGCTTCCGGAGCTGTTGTAATTCCTGCTTGAGTTGATCGGTCACCTGCTTTTCCTTGGAGAGGCTGGTCTGGAAGGAAGATTTGAGTTCCTGAAGGTTCTCAATCTCCTTTTTAAGCCTAATGATCTTTGTTTCCTACAAGTTCATCTTTTCCATAGACTTAGCTAGGTCAGTTGTCTTATCCTGGGATGTCAATGGAGTTGCGGATGGGACTTATGTCGTTGATGTTGTGCTCACTCCTGAAATTGGAATAGCACTCAATGGAATGACTTCCATTGGCTTCAGTTTCTCTTTCTCTTTTAATAGCTTCTCCATCTTAGCTTCCATTTCTTTAAGCTGTGCATTTTGCTCCATGAGCAGCTTGAGCATTTCATCTTTCTCTCCTTCTTTCTCTGCTATCTCCTTCGCCTGCGAATTCTCTGTGGGCAAGAGCTTCAGTTGTTTCCTCAAGGATGTTATGTCAGCATTCTTCTTCTTTATCATTTCCTCAGTTGCTTTCACATTTGAAGGATCGTAATCGATCTTGAGGACCATCTCCTCCAAAGTCTTGATCCTATTTTCCTTTGCAAAGGACGATATCTTCTCCAACTTGAGTTGTGTTTGAACATTGTTTAGGGACACCTGCAATTTGGACGCAGAAGTGGAAGCATGCGCCAATGTATAGAAAACCATTTCCCCTGTCTGCTTGTGCAGATCCATCTAATCGGCCGAATGCACATCCTTCTTATGGAATTCGAAGGTGGCCCTTTTATAGTCAGTGATCACCTTGGGATCTGGTACCTATTCCTGGAGGAATTCCATATGCATTCTTCCCTTCTCGGTGTTGAATGTTGATAGTAACCTATGTTTCATAGTCGATGTCTACTTTCAGAACTGGGCGCAAGTACTACTGGTCAGGGTCTGGTTCCTTTTCTTGATCAGCTCATATTTCTCGAAGATACTCAGCTTCGGTCCCACCTTGCCTGGCTGGGTGGTCAATGGAGAATCTATAGACTTTTTCGGAATTGCTGGGGTTATGACCTTATGGAGGCTCGAACCGAAGGGTGGAATACCAACTTTGGACACTGTAGTAGACGGGGCTTCTTTTTCCCCGGTCGGGCTAGGAACTGCAACAGTCTTAGGCCTCTTAGTATGCAGCTAGAAATATTCGGACGATACCTTCGTGACAGGTGGAGATAAATCTTGCTGAGGCCTTTTTTCCTTCGGGACCTGTGGCATGGATGTTTGAGATACAGTGGCTGGGGGATCTTGCTCTTGTACTTCGACCAATGTGTTCAGCTCCCAGGATGTTTGATTTGCGAACTTCTCAACTTCAGGCCTAAACTCATGAACATATGGGATATTTTTGTTCTTCACCCTAATCTCTAAGATGATCCCACATGGATCGTAATTCCATGGGAAGCTCATGAAGAACTTCATTTCTCTCAGCATCTTGTCTGCTTCTTCCCCAGCTCCACAATTGTTGCAGATGAAGGAGCCAATCTGCCCCTTGATTCTAATTTGTTGCTTTTTCTTCGGTGACACAAAGTGGATATCATCTGAATTTATTATCTGCCTTATATATTCCAAAGCAAAAATTCTGACATGCAGATACTTGGGAAGCTTATACAGTGCCAACTCGCAGCCGTATACTCTGATCTTGGTGTAATATTGATACAAGTACCAATCCCCTGTCTTTGTGCTATCTGAGAGATGTAGGATCCTTTGAACTTCATCGTTTATTCAGGGCTCGGGCCTGCTGCTTAGCATAATTACCATAGGGTGGTAGAATTGATCAATGAAATCCTTGAAACTGAAATCAGTGGAGTTATGTTTGAGCAAGGAGGTCCATGCTGTCACTGCCTTGGGTCTACCATCTCCATCCATCTTCTGCATGGAAAATGTGAATTTGTCTGCTTGGAAGAAGACGAAAAAGTATGCCAATATGGGCGAGTATATAAACATGCCTTCCGTGGAGAAATTCATGAATTGTTCGTGAATATTGCCCACCAGAAAAGTGTTGAAATCAAACTCGGTGGTGGGATTTTCATCGGTAGAGAAGATGGATAGAAAACCCAGAATGGGTTCATCTACCCACTGATCAGAATAGTATCCTAACAAAGCACAAAGGGATGAGATGATTTGGTTTCCTTTAGTCGAGAAACATGGAGGAAGGGTAAGGAGGATTTGTGGAGGGGAATTGAGCAGATGGGGGAAGGAAAAGCTCGAAAATTTGAGCTCTTTGGGGGAAGGTCATTTTCTGGTATAATTCTGTAAGAATTTCCAGGTTGAAGGGTGACATGGAGTCGGCTCAGGGGATTTGCATCATTTGGTCTATGGATTTGGGTGTGATGAGGAAAAGAATCTCTCCGGATGAGGAGATGACGGCTCTCTGCTCGGGAATGTAGTGGGCTTGAAACTTGAGAGCTAACTCGGGAAAATGGTGGATCTGAGGTAAGAGATAGAGGGATAAATTGGACTCCCAAAGTCCAATTTCATCACTCTGGTCCAGGAAGACTTCCTTGAGCCATGACTGAAGGTCTGCAAAATCAAAATCGCACTTTGTATCTACAATTAATCGATCTTTGTCAACCAGTGGGATCCTGTCAAGGTCGACAGGAGGCGGAAGAAACAGATTCTCCTCTCCTTCTGCTTGTTTGGACTTTGGCACCATTTCTGCAATAGTACCTGCAAGAAAAACAACGTTAGTGGGGGAAACTAATTGTGGATGAGGGAAAATGACTGTAACGGAGGAGTAAATGGTGTAAAAACTCTCTGGTGCAATGAGTGGTAAATGGTGAGAAAAGGGAGAATGAGGGTAGTTTTGAATAAATGGGTGTTTGTTGGGCGCGAGAGACAGGTCAGTTGGATAATGGATAGGTTATCCAGTAATAAATGGCCAACAGATCATTTGGGATGTGATATGGCAAGTGACGGTGACTAAGGGAATACGGACAGGTGACGTGGCGGCTATCGATTGGAGGTAAAGGTCATAGTGAGGAGGCTTGCCATGAACAAATAGGGGGGAAGAACTGATAGCAGTTATGGGATGTGACTATTTCAGGAAAGGTGGACAGTGACGTCAAAGGTGATGAATGTATGTCAGACAGTAGGCGATGATGGAACTCGAGACCATTGAATTGACGCCACGTATAAAGAGGGGCCCGCCAGAGGGAAAATTCCATTCCGGACCCCCCTCCCTCAGTTAAAAGAAGATCAGTCGGGGGGTCCTAAAAACATTTTGAGCCATTGATATGAGCTCTTGTTTCCTAGCCGCAGATCTTTGCACGCTTTTTATCACTCATTCCGGACCCCCCCTCCATTAAAGGCAGAACGGACGAGGGGGGTCCGGAATCCAATGTTGACCGTAGATCTGTGAGCTCGATCCTGGGCCATCCAGATGCACGCGGGTCATATCAGTGATTCCAGACCCCCCCCCCCCCTCCGTTAAAGGTAGAACGGTCGGGGGGGTCCAGAAAGATCTGTCCACTGTAGATCTGGGTGCCACGATCAGGACCATTGATATGTGCAAGGAGCATAAGTGGGGAGCGAACAACACATGCGCCGGGGAAAAACTTAGGATAAATGCATTTTATGGGTTTTTCCAAGGTTTTTCAAGTAGACACCACCATGGGGCTTGACCAAACGATCTTTCAAGCATCTGAAACATGGTGCAACATTAATCATCAAACTAGTTCTTATTGAAATGAAGCAACAATGCAACTAACCTATATTCTAACCTAGTTTCCTATGACAGTTAACCCAGATTAGACTGTTGGGTTAAGAATTTATTCCACCCTGGGGCTATCTGACCAAGATTAGACAGTCTGGCCAGATTTATTCATTAATCTAACCTAGACACTTTGGCTAAGATTAAACTGTTTAGACAAATTCATTCACTACCCTATCAACATCAATTTAAAAAGAACTTGGCCATGCTTGAAAGGTATGGACCAAGTTACTATTATTGCATGGGGCTTATATTGAATTCTTTTATGCCCTCTTTTTTTCTTTCTTTTATTTTCTTTTCTTTCTTTTTTCTTTTTCTTTCTTTTCTTTTCTTTTTCTTTTTCTTTCTTTTCTTTTTTCTTTTCTTTTTTTCAAATTATTTGCAGAATGAAAAATCATTTGTCAACAAAAAATACTAGAGACAGAAAATATCCCAATCACCAGTTGATCCTATAACTTATAGGGTGATAACACACCTGAAGAAGCTTTTATTGGTAAGAAACATGATGTTTCTCATTTTAAAATTTTTTGCTCATCTGTTTATGTGCATGTGAGCAAGGATGCTAGCAAGAAGTTGGAACCAACTGCTAAAGTTGGGATATTTGTGGGGTACACAGAAAAACCCCGTAATTATCGTGTGTATTTTCATAACAGTAAGATGACTATTATGCAACGGGATATAAAATTCGGTGAGGGGAAAGCCATGCAGTTGTCGCTTGAGAGAGAGCCAGACTTGCATACAGAAGAGGAACTCTTGGTTCCCAAAGATGAGTCTCAAGATGTGGATCAGCCATATGAGGAGGTTCATGGAGTGGATGAAACCACTCAAGCAGAGCCATCTATCAAAAATTGCAGAAAGTGCACCACGGAAGCTGACAGATTGAGACTAGATGTTGCATAGAATGTAGGAGCCCCTACTTCACAGTGCACACAGAGACAGTCTCCTAGTCGATTTGCTAGATACATGGCCCTCATGAGCAAATGTATTGTGACTAAACCATCTTCCTTTCAGGAAGCAGTGTAGGAATCCACTTGGGTTGATGCTATGGTAGAGGAGTATGACTCCATTATCAAAAATAGTGCATGGGAAATTGTCCCAACACCGGTCGAAAAATCAGTGGTAGGTTCGAGATGGATCTACAAGGTAAAGCAAGATGTTGATGGGAGTGTGGAGAAATAAAAGGCCAGGTTTGTGTCTGAAGGCTTCTCACAGATCGATGGGATAGATTATGATGAGATCTTTTCACCTGTCACAAGGTACTCTTCCATAAGATCCATCCTTGCACTCTCAGCACAAATGGGTTGGCGCATTCATCAAATGGATGTTAAAACTATGTTCCTACATGGGTTCATTGAGGAAGAAGTGTACATTGAACAGCTAGAAGGTTTTGAGACCTTTGACAAAGATTCACAGGTGTACATACTCAAGAGAGCATTGTATGGGCTAAAGCAAGCACCCCGTGCTTGGTACACTAAGATAGACAGTTATTTCACTGGATTGGGCTTCACCAAAAGTGAAGCAGATGCAAACCTATACCAAATTGTGGTGGAGGGTAAGCTTTTAATCATTGTTCTTTATGTTGATGATTTAGTACTCATTGGTGATGAGCAGCTGATACACTCATGCAAGGATGACCTTGCAAAGGAGTTCGAGATGAAGGATTTGGGCCTTCTTCAATATTTCCTTTGTTTGGAAATATGGCAGCGAGATGGTGAAATTTTTGTGTCTCAAGGAAAGTATGCAAGAGAGATATTGGGTAAGTTTCACATGGAGGGTTGCAAACCCATGGATACTCCTCTTCCAGGAAACTGGAGGAAAGAGGATGTTACTTCTGCAGAAGTAGTGGATGCTACTGTCTATCGACAGTTAGTAGGTTCGCTAATGTATTTAGTGAACAAGAGACCGTACATTTGCTACGCGGTTAACCATCTAATTCAAGCGATGGTTAAGCCTACCAAACTCTTTTGGAAGATGGGTAAGCATGTCCTGAGATATCTGAAGGGCACATCTGAGTATGGATTATGGTACAAATAGCTGGATGAGGTGAAGTTGCATGGCTTCATGGATGCAAATTGAGAGGGCAGCCCAACGGACAGAAAAATCACATCAGGGGGGATCTTTAGTATCGGATCTACAGTCGTTTCTTGGTACAGCAGAAAACAAAGATCTATGGCACTCAGTTCAGCAGAAGCAGAATACATGGCAGCGAGTCAAGCTGCATGTGAGGCTATCTAGATGAGAAAGATATTGGTTGGTTTGTTTGGTTCTCATTTAGATCCGACAGTGATTTATTGTGATAATCAGAGTTGCATTAAGCTCTCGATTAATCCTGTGTTTCATGACAGATATAAGCATATAGATATCCGGTATCGTCATCTCAGAGATTGTGTGCAGTGGAAGATCATGTTGCTTCAATACATTCCTTCGGAAGATCAGGATGCAGACATTCTGACGAAGGCGCTCACCAGTTCGAATATCATAGAGACAGGATTGGGGTGAAGGATAATCCCTTTCTTGTTGAGAGAGAGTTTTGAAAAGTCAACAAGAAACATGTGTCTAATTTACTTTTCCCTTAAATAAATTGGACAATAAATATTAATCTATTATTTCATTCATAACTGAGTGAGTTGGATTTGTAACAGAATTATAAGTGTAGTTAAGTGAGTTAAGATCAGTTGTACTAGTTTTAACTAAACATGCACTAGTGAGAGTTCAGTAAATCAATGAACTCACATGCAACTAAAGATTCTTCACGGTTAACTACATGCATGTCAGATCCAGTGGAGAGCTAGTTGAGATAACAGGTGAAAGGGACAGTTTGGCTATCAGTTGTGATTTGATCACACATGCAGTGGATATGCTTATGAGCATGTGAAAACTAGGCAATTTGAATTCCAGTTGTGAGAATTATAATTGCAGAGATTGTGCAGAGGAGGCAGGTTGTCTAGACACGGAGAATTGGCACATGTATTTCTTGATTTGTGTATGACAGTGTGAAACAATTGTATTGTACTGATAGCTCTTGGATTAGAGTTTCATATGAGATTGTTTCATGATTCATGATATACATAATATATGATAGTAGGGTTTTTAGCTTTACGCTTTCCTAGAAAAACTTATGTGTTATGTGTTCTTGATATTTCACTTTGTGATTGTGGTTGTGATCATGGTTTAATTTTCCACAAGAATAATAGTAGAATCAATTATGTATTTAACAATGGCGTATAATTGTTAGAACAGGAGAATCGTAGGAAATACTTAATTTGTATTGAAATTTCTACATGGTATCAGAGCCACGGAGGCCACGGAGCTAAGGAAGTGAGGTGAAAACATAATTTTATTTTCACAGGTCCCATCTCTAGCAGGGTGTGAACTTTAGTACTCTAGACTATGCACAATTCTCAAAGAAGAAATTTCCGCACCCTAGTCAAAGGAGAGGTGTGAACTTTGCTGAGCATTCTCGCAGGTTGATCAAGGGAGAGGTGTGAACCTCCCTCACCCTACAGTGCATTACAATGCAAACCTTCCAGTCAAGTTTGCAGGCTACACACAAGGAGGGTGGGAACTTCCCAGTCAAGTTCGCAGGTTATGCACAAGGCACGGTGTGAACTTGCCTCGGGATACTCTCAGGTGGGGTGCCAACCTCCCAGGAAAAGAGGGAAGGAAGTAGTTGAGTTTTGGTTGTTGGATAACATTTGAATTTGCAGGATTTTCTTGGTGTGACAATTGATTCAAGATCAAAATGCCTTTCAATGGCTTGAGGTTGGAGTATGCACTCGAGGGTATCTCTAACTACATTGCTTGAAAGGACAGGATGGAGGCAGTACTCGAAGACAATGGCTTGAAGGAATACATTGACAAAGATGTTCCTAAGCTAGATGCGACAGACACTGCAAATATTGATGCATGGAAAAAGAAAGTGGTGAAGGTGAGAAGGATTATGTTGGAGGGAGTAGGAGACCACATTGTCTCAAGTATCCATGCGAAAGCCACACCACATGCAATGTGGAAGGTTTTGACAGATCTATTCCAAAATACTAGTGACCATAGGAAATTGGTGCAAAGATAAACTCACAAAGATCAAGATGGAGAAGGGTGACACCATTCCAAAATATCTCACGAAGTTTGTCCAATGTCGGGATGAACTTGGAAGTGTGGGAATAATAGTCACTGCTGATGATTTGGTGAGCTTGGCTCTTCTAGAACTTACCAAGAATTGGCACAGTTATCAAGACTCTGCTAATGGAAGGGAAAAATTATCGGAATGGGAATGACTATGGTCAGATCTAGTGCAAGAGGAGTTCAGGTGGAACACTAGAGATGGATCTTCATCAAAGCGTGATGATGAAGAAGATTGTTCTTTGACTGCCAAGGTAAGGAAAGGAAAATGGAAAAAATTCCATCCAAAATCTGAGTCTAAAGTCAAGAAGCTGGATTTGTCCAAAGTGAAGTGTTTTTACTGTCACGAACATGGGAATCTTGCTACTAATTGTCCGCAGAAGAGGAAGAACAAGATGGTTGTTGGAACTACAACTAGTGAGGCTCTTGTCTCACAATTTGAACTTGACTTCTCTTTGATCGCATGAATGGCTTCAAGTGCATCAGGATCAGTGTGGTATTTTGATAGTGGTGCTTCCTTCCACATTATGGGAGATAAAGAGTCTTTCATTGAGTTGGAGGAGAAAGATCTCAGAATGCATATAGACATGGGGGATGATGGAAAATATAGTGCAACTGGTATTGGTACCATTACCTTTCAGAGGGATTCAAGTAAAACATTTCAATTGAAAATGTTATGCATGTTCCAAGTCTGAAGAAAAACTTGGTCTCAGTCGTAATGATGGAGGACAGAGTCTATGATGTTGTTTTTAGGAGTGAAAAATCCTACCTACGACATAAAGCAACGGGTCAAGTCAAGAAGATAGGGATTCGAGTTAAGAATCTCTACATGCTGGAGGTAGATGGTTATAGTGCCATGATAGGCAAGGCAGAAAATGTGGTGAGCCCGGATGAGGGAGAATTATGGCATAGGATATTGGGCCATCTTCATCATGGAGCTTTGAAGATCATGCAGCAAATATCTACTGGACTTCCAAGGGGAACACTTGCTCATTTAGATCAGTGCAAGGGGTGCACCCTGGGGAATCATGTAAAGTCCACCTTTCATGAAAAGGAGAACCATGCTTCGGTGATCCTAAAGAGAATTCACACGGATGTGTGTGGACCATTCTCGGTTGCTTCGGCAGCAAAACATAGGTATTATGTTATTTTTGTTGATGAATTTTCTCGTAAATCCTAGATATTCTTCATGCAGAAGAAGGATTAAACATTCTCAAAGTTTCGTGAGTTTAAAGCGTTGGTGGAGAAAGAGTCGAGGAAGTAAGTGAAGGCTCTAAGGAGCGATAATGGTGGATAATATATCTCTAACGAATTCAAAGACTTATGTAGCAGAGAAGGAATTTGAAGAGATCTCATAGCGCCTCATAACCCACAACAAAATGGAGTCACGGAGAGAAAGAGTAGAATGATCATGGGTGCAGCACAAGCGATGTTTCATGATCAGGGCCTACCAATTCATTTGTGGGCAGAAGCATGAAATACTATGGTTTATGTGCAAAATTGTTGTCCTCATAGAGTACTTTTTATGAGTACACCTAAAGAAGCTTTTACTGGTAAGAAACCTGATGTTTCTCATTTTAAAATTTTGGCTCATCTGTTTATGTGCATGTGACCAAGGATGCCAGGAAGAAGCTGGAATCGACTACTGAAGTTGGGATATTTGTGGGGTACAAAGAAACACCCCATAATTATCGTGTGTATTTTCCGAACAGTAATATGATTGTTATGCGACGAGATATAAAATTCGATGAGGGAAAATCCATGCGGTTGTTGCTTGAGAGGGAGCTAGACTCTCATGCAGAAGAGGAACTGTTGGTTCCAAAAGATGAGTCTCAAGATGTGGATCAGCCACATGAGGAGGTTCATGGAGTGGAGGAAACCACTCAAGCAGAGCCATCCATCAGAAATGGAAGAAAGTGCACCATGGAAGCTGACAGATTGAGACTAGATGCTACACAGAATGTAGGAGCCCCTACTTCATAGTGCATACAGAGACAGTCTCCTGATCGATTTGTTGGATACATGGCTCTCATGAAAAAATGTATTGTGACTGAACCATCTTCCTTTCAGAAAGCAATGCAGGAACCCACTTGGGTTGATCCTATGGTAGAGGAGTTTGACTCCATTTTCAAACACAGTACATGGGAAATTGTCCCAAGACCAGTCGAGAAATTAGTGGTAGGTTCGAGATGGATGTACAAGGTAAAGCAAGATGTTGATGGGAGTGTGAATAAATACAAGGCTAGGTTTTTGGTCTGAGGCTTCTCACAGATCAAGGGGATAGATTATGATGAGACCTTTACACCTGTCGCAAGGTACTCTTCCATAAGATCCATCCTTTCTATCTCAGCGCAGATGGGTTGGTGCATTCATCATATGGATGTTAAAATTGCATTCCTCAACAGGATCATTGAGGAAGAAGTGTACATTGAACAACTAGAAGGTTTTGAGACCTTTGACAGAGATTCGCATGTGTGCAGACTCAAGAGAGCACTATATGGGCTGAAGAAAGCACCCCATTCTTGGTACACTCGGATAGACAACTATTTCACTGGATTGGGCTTCACCAAAAGTGAAGCAGATGCAAACCTATACCAAATTGTGGTGGAGGGTAAACTTTTAATCATTGTGCTTTAAGTTGATGATTTAATACTGAATGGTGATGAGCAGTTGATACACTCATGCAAGGATGACCTTGCAAAGGAGTTTGGGATGAAGGATTTGGGCCTTCTTCATTATTTTCTTGGTTTGGAAATATGGCAGGGAGATGGTGAACTCTTTGTGTCTCAAGGAAAGTATGCAAGAGAGATATTGGGTATGTTTCACATGGAGGGCTGCAAACCCATGGATACGCCCCTTCCAGGAAATTGGAGGAAAGAGGATGCTACTTCTGGAGAAGTAGTGGATGCTACTGTCTATCGACAGTTAGTAGGTTCGCTAATGTATTTAGTGAACATGAGACCGAATGTTTTCTACGCGGTTAACCAGCTAAGTCAAGCGATGGTTAAGCCTACCAAACTCTTTTGGAAGGTGGGTAACCATGTCCTGAGATATCTAAAGGGCACATCTGAGTATGTATTATGGTACAGACAAACAAATGAGGTGAAGTTGCATGGCTTCACTGATGCAGATTGCGTGGGCAGCCCAATGGACAGAAAGAGCACATCAGGGGGGATCTTTAGTATCGGATCTATAGTCATTTCTTAGTACAGTAGAAAACAAAGATCTGTGGCACTTAGTTCAGCAGAAGTAGAATACATGGCAGCGTGTCAAGTTGCATGTGAGGCTATATGGATGAGAAAGATCTTGGATGGTTTGTTTGGTTCTCATTTAAATCTGACAGTGATTTATTGTGATAATCAGAGTTGCATTAAACTCTCGATTAATCATGTGTTTCATGACAGATCTAAGCATATAGATATCTGGTATCATCATCTTAGAGATTGTGTGCAGCGGAAGATCATGTTGCTTCAATACATTCCTACGGAAGATCAATATGCAGACATTCTAATGAAGGCGCTCACTAGTAGCAAATTCGAATATCATAGAGACAGGATTGGGGTGAAGGATAATCCCTTTCTTGTTGAGAGAGAGTGTTGAAAAGTCAACAAGAAACGTGTCTCTAATTTACTTTTCCCTTAAATAAATTGGACAATAATTATTAATCTATTATTTCATTCCTAACTGAGTGAGTTGGATTTGTAACAGAATTATAAGTGTAGTGAAGTGAGTTAAGATCAATTGTATGAGTTGTAACTAAACATGCACTAGTGAGAGTTTAGTAAATCAGTGAACTCACATGCAACTGAAGATTCACCACGGTTAACTACATGCATGTCAGATCCTATGGAGAGCTAGTTGAGATAACAGGTGAAAGGGACAGTTTGGCTATCAGCTATGATTCGATCCCACATGCAATGGATATGCTTATGAGCATGTTCAATCTAGGCAATTTGAATTCTCGCTATGACAATTCTAATTGTAGAGATTGTGCAAAGGAGGCAGGTTGTATGGACACGGAGAATTGGCACATGTATTTGTTGATTTGTGTATGACAGTGTGAAACGATTGTATTGTATTGAGATCTCTTGGATTAGAGTTTTGTATGAGATTGTTTCATGATTTATGATATACATAATATATGATAGTGGGGTTTTTAGCTTTACGCTTTCTCGGAAAAACTTATGTGTTATGTGTTCTTGATATTTCACTTTGTGATTGTGGTTGTGATCATGGTTTAATTTTCCACAAGAATAATAGTAGAAGCAATTATGTATTTAACAGTGGCGTACAATTGTTAGATCAGGTGAATCGCGGGAAATACTTAATTTGTATTGAAATTTCTACATGGTATCAGAGCCACGGATGCCATGGAGCTAAGGAAGTGAGGTGCGAACATAATTTTATTTTTGGAGGTCCCATCTCTAGTAGGGTGCAAACTTTAGTACTGTAGACTACGCACAGTTCTCAAAGAAGAAATGCTCGCAACCTAGTCAAAGGAGAGGTGTGAACCTTCTTGAGAATTCTCACAAGCTAATCAAGGGAGAGGTCCGAACCTCCCTCACCCTATAGTGCATTACAATGAGAACCTTCTAGTCAAGTTCATAGGATACACACAAGGAGGGTGCGAACTTCCCAATCAAGTTTGCAGGCTATACACAAGGCAAGGTGCAAACTTTCCTCAGGCTACTCTTAGGTGGGGTGGGAACCTCCCAGGGAAAGAGGGAAGGCAGCAGTTGAGTTTTGGTGGTTGGATAACATTCGAATTTGCAGGATTTTCTTGGTGCGACAGTTGATTCAAGATTGAAATGTCTTTCAATGGCTTGAGGTTGGAGTATGCACTCGAGGGCACCTCTAACTAAATTGCTTGGAAGGATAGGATGGAGGAAGTACTCGAAGAAAATGGCTTGAAAGAAGACATTGACAAAGATGTTCCTAAGCCGGATGTGACAGACACTGCAAATATTGATGCATGGAAAAAGAAAGTGTCGAAGGCGAGGAGGATTCTTTTGGAGGGAGTACGAGACCACATTGTCTCAATTCTCCATGGGAAAATCACACCACATGAAATGTGGAAGGTTTTGATGGATCTGTTCCAAAACAATAGCAACCATAGGAACTTGGCGCTCAAAGATAAACTTAGGAAGATCAAGATGGAGAAGGGTGACACCATTCCAAAATATCTCACGAAGTTTGTCCAATGTCAGGATGAGCTTGGAAGTGTGGGAATAACAGTCATTGTTTATGATTTGGTGAGCTTGGCTCTCCTAGGACTTCCCAAGAATTGGTATAGTTATCAAGACTCTGTCAATGGAAGAGAAAAATTGTCGGATTGGGAAAGACTATGGTCGGATCTAGTGCAAGAGGAGTTCAGGTGGAACACCAAAGATGGATCTTCATCAAAACATGATGATGAAGAAGATTTTGCTTTGACTGCCAAGGAAAGCAAAGGAAAAGGGAAGAAATTCCATCCAAAATCTGAGTCTAAAGTCAATAAGCTGGATTTGTCCAAAGTGAAGTGTTTTCACTGTCATGAACATGGGCATCTTTCTACTAACTATCCATATAAGAGGAAGAACAAGATGGTTGTTGGAGCTGCAACTGGTGAGGCTCTTGTCTCACAATTTGAACTTGACTTCACTTTGATCGCATGCATGGCTTCAAGTGCATCGGGATCGGTGTGGTATTTGGATAGTGGCACTTCCTTCCACATGACGAGAGATAAAGAGTCTTTCATTGACTTGGAGGAGAAAGATCTCAGAATTCATATAGAGATGAGCGATGATGGACGATACAGTGCAACTGGTATTGGTACCATTACCTTTCATTCTCATTCCCTCAAAAGTGCAGCGAGGCACAAGAGTCGTGCAAGGAGTGCGCTGGATGAGTAAAGTCTCAAAGTTGCGAACCTGAGAAATTGTTGAAGGACTTTAATTCCTTGGGGTAATTGAGGAATTTACCGCAAGGAGTGAATGCAGGAGTCCTCTTCAAGACTCAGAGTTGGAGAAATCTTAGGAGGGATAGAGTCTTTATAGTCGTCGAAAAAAGCACAGGAAGTTTGCGCATAGGAGCATTGAGAACGCGTCGCAAATTTGTGTCGCAGGTGGTTAAGTACCGTGAGAAACACTTTGGTAAAACTTTGCAGAAGTCCTTGAGAAGGAAGAGAAACGAAGGGTCAAAATTCTCCATGGAGTATTTGCAAAGTCCCATGAGCCATCAGATCTCATGGAGGAGCAAGGGAGTTATGGAGCATGTTTTCAAAAGTTAAAGCTCAGGAGAGGCAGAGCCATAGATTCAAGCCAACAGGAGTCGTTGGATTTGGTCGTGGATTTTCATTTCGGGGTTTCGTGAGTTGGAGTCCCGAAATCTTTGCATCAGGATTCTTGAAATCGTGAAGTTCACAATCATGATGGAATGAGGGGCTGGTTAAAAGTCAACCTTGCAAGCACATCGGAGTTTCGGTAATTCAGGTCTCAGGATTTTGGCATTTGTGGAGTAGAGTTGCATGACATCACAACTCCCGAAATTGCGATAACGAGAAATCCAAAATCGGCAAGGGAAAGGTCAAGTGTTGACTGTTTTTGGGTTTCGAGGATTTGAGAGACAGGGCGTTTGACCACCGGATTCGCGAAATCGCGAAATCCGATCTCTTGAAGTATAAAGGAGAAATTACTCAAGGTTAGTTGTGGGTGAAGATTTCCCAAAATGGAAATAGAAGAGTCGGTCGAGAGCTCTTCGAGCCAGTGGAAGAGGAAAGATCATGTGTGCATAGAATTTTGACCTGCGGGTTGGGAGGGCTACGTCAGTTCTGGTATTAGAGCTCAGAAAGATTTCTTTGATTTCTGTAGCAGGGAAAAGGAGAATTCACCATGCTGTCGAGAAGAAGGGGTAGGCAGATGCCTAATCCATCCATGGAGAGAGAGATGTGTGACCTACACGCTAGACTTGAAGACATGGAGACAACACAAAGGCACAGAGCTGATTCTAGAGATGTTAGTGATTCCAAAAGAAAAAATGAAGCTGGACATGACGAAGAAGAAGTCACAGCAGAAGATGCAGCAAATGAACGCTTGCTTAGAGATGTTGCAAGAATGAGTGCAAGAGCCAAGATGGACATTCCATTTTATGAGGGAAATCTTGATGTAGAGGAGCTTCTAGATTGGATTAGAGCTCTGGACAGATATTTTGACTATGAAGATGTTGAAGAGGAAAAGAAGGTCAAACATGTTGTCACGAGATTAAAGGGACATGCAGCATTGTGGTGCGATGAGCTACAAGATGACAGACGCTGCAAAGGCAAGCAGAAGATCAAGAGTTGGGATAGGATGATCACAATGATGAAGGCGAAATTCATCCCCAGAGATTATCAAATTACTTTGTTTCGAAGGATGCAGAACTTGAGACAGAAGCTAATGACAGTGAAGGAATACATTCATGAGTTCTACAGGCTGAACATCAGAGCAGGTCATCGTGAAAGTAATGATGAAAAAGTTTCTAGGTATATGAATGGCCTAAGATACGACATTCAGGATGAGATGAGCATGATGACCATCCGAACGGTGGAAGATGCTTATTAGATGGCTCTAAAAGCTGAAGAGAAGTTGAGTCGAAAGCAGGGTCAAAGAAGTCGAGGAAGAAGTCAAGCCAGGGGAAAATCAGTTGTCCAAGACAGAAATCAGAAGCCTAAAGAAGATTGGAAGAAACCTCAACTTCGGATTGAGAGAGGTGGAAGCTCACAGCGAGGGAAATATGCAGGACAGGGAAGACAGTATGTTGATCAGAGAGGAGAGTATGTTGATAACTACATGTTTCCTCGTACTAGAGGTAGAGGAAGAGGAAGAGGTGGAGTGATAAAATGCTTCACGTGTGGAAAGGTTGGACACAGGTCTTATGAGTGTCCAGAAAAAAATAAAGAAGGAGAGACTCACATTGCCGAAGCATAGAGGCGAAATGTTGAGGCAGAGGATGCTGAAGGCAGAAGATCGTTGATGATGAGAAAATCTCTTTTGACACCAGAGAAGGAGGTGGAGAGTTCAGTTCAAAGAAACCGACTTTCTCATATTGCTTGCAAAACCAAGGACAGGTTATGCAAGGTCATTGTGGACAGTGGTAGCACGGATAATCTCGTTTCGATGAATATGGTAGAGAAGCTGGAGTTGGAGACAGTTGAACATCCAAGCCCATACAGAGTGTCATGGCTACAAAAAATACATCAGGTAACTGTCACTAAATAGTGTTTAGTTGAATTTAAGATAGGGGGATATAATGATAAGATATTATGTGATGTTATTCCTATGGATGTTTGTCATCTATTGCTGGGTAGACCATGGAAATATGAAAGAAATGTGATTCATGACGGGAGAATGAACACATACACCCTAGAGAAGAATGGGAGAACTCACATGTTGCTTCCAATCAAAGATAAGGAGGTGAAACTTGAAGTAAGTAACATTGTACTTCTCATGAGTGGGAAGGAACTTCTTACAAAAGTTAAGAAGAAGGAGGAACCGCAATTCATTGTGGTCAGGAAGCCAAAGATTGTTTTAATTAGCACAAGGGTAGATGATTTACCAGAAGAAGTTCAGGAACTACTGGAAGAGTTCACTGACATAGTAGTGGACGAACTACCTCGTTCGTTGCCACCGATCAGAAGTGTGATTCATCACATTGATCTCATACCGGGAGATAGTTTTCCAAACAAAGCAACATACAGATTGACGCCGCAAGAGAATGAAGAGGTCAAAAGACAAGTCCAGGATTTGTGGACAAAGGTTTGGTTAGAGAAAGATTGAGTCTGTGTTTTGTTATGACAGTACTCAGTTCGAAGAAAGACGAAGGCTGGAGGATGTGTACTGACTCAAGGGCGATCAACAAGATAACCATCAGGTACAGATTTCCATTGCCAAGGATGGATGATCTGATGGATTTCTTGAGTGGAGTAAAATATTTTTCGAAGATTGATTTGAAAAGCGGTTATCACCAGATTTGCATGAGAGAAGGTGACGAATGGAAGACATCCTTCAAGACTAATGAGGGGTTGTATGAATGGCTTGTTATGTCATTTGGCTTAACAAACGCATCGAGTACTTTCATGAGATTGATGAATGAAGTCCTCAAGGATTTCATCGGAAAATTTGTTATCGTATATCTTGATGATATATTGATTTTCAGCAAAACAGAGGTTGAACATCTGAAACATTTGTCTATAGTGATGCAGAGGTTACAGCAGGAGAAGCTACTGATAAACATGAAGAAGTCCTCATTCATGAAGATAGAGCTCATTTATTTGGGGTTTTTTATTTCTACAGATAAGTTGAGGATGGATCCATATAAGATGGAGGTAATCAAGAATTGGTCGTCACCAAAGAATATCTTTGAAGTTCGAAGTTTTCACGGATTGGCTAGTTTTTGCCGAAAATTCATTAGGAATTTCAATGGGATTAGTGCACCAATGATGGACAGAGACAAAAATCTTTTCACTGGATAGAAGAGGCTAAGAAGAGTTTAATTTGTTGAAAAGGAAGATCACGGAACAACCAATTCTGGTGTTGCCTGATTTCCAGAAGACATTTCAAATGAAATGTGATGCAAGTGGATTTTCAATAGGGGTAGTCTTGAGTCAAGAAGACAGGCTGATAGCATACTTCAGTGAGAAACTGAATGAAGCCAAAGTGAAATACTCCACTTACGACAAGGAGTTCTATGCTATTATACATGCATTGAAGAAATGGAGACATAACTTGATCCCGAAGGAGTTTGTCTTATACAGTGACAATCATGCACTGCAGTTTGTGACTCAACAGGAAAAGTTGAATCAAAGACATGTTAAGTGGGTTGAATATATGCAAAATTTCACTTTTGTGATTAAACATATTTCTAGTACTGCTAACAAAGTTGTTGATTCTTTGAGCAGGAAGTGTTTGCTATTGCAGGAATTCAAAGTCAAAACATTGGGTTTTGATGATATCAGGGACATGTACAGAGATGATCCAGATTTTAAAGAAGCGTATGAGGAAGCTGAGAATCCAATTCTCAGGGATAGAAGCCAATGGGTAGAATACATGATCCAGGAAGGATTATTGTTTAAAGGTAATCAGCTTTGTATTCCAAAATGCTCCATGAGGGAGAATTTGTTGAAGGAGAAACACAGTGGAGGATTGGTCAGACACTTCGGTCATGAAAAGACGTTCAAAAAGTTGAATGAGTCATATTTTTGGCCAGGAATGTGAGCAGACGTCAAAATATTCGTGGATAGATGCAGAATTTGACAACATTCGAAAGGCAAGAGGCAGAATGAAGGATTTTATCAACCATTGCCTATACCTGAGAATCCATGGGATGCAGTCAACATGGACTTCATATTGGGGTTTCCAAGAACACAAAGAGGGTTTGACTCAATATTTGTGGTGGTGGATAGATTCTCCAAAATGGCACATTTCATTCCATGTCAAAAAACCGGTGACGCAACTCACATTGCAAATCTATTTTTCAAAGAATTTGTTCGACTTCATGGCTTGGCAAGAAGTATAGTTTCGGATCGAGACACTAAGTTCGTAGGACACTTTTGGAGGACCTTATGGAAGGAGTTGGGAACTAAATTGTCATTTATTTCAGCTTATCATCCTCAGACTTATGGAAGGACAGAAGCTATGAACAGAAGTCTAGGAGACTTGTTGAGGAGCTTGGTGACAGAACACCATAGCTAATGGGACAACATATTACCATAGGCGGAGTTTGATTATAACGACTCAGTTAATAGAATCATGAGACAGAGTCCGTTTCGTATTATCTATGGCATGCAGCCAAGAGGAATTTCTAAATTGAGAAATTTAGAACAGATTGTGACTAGGAGTGCTAGTGTAGAAGATTTCGCAGAGGCGATGAAGGAACTTCATATCCAGGTGAAGGAACGATTGCAGAGTTCAAGTCAGGACTATAAACGGAGAGAAGATCAACACAGAAGACAGCTTCAATTTGAATTTGGCTATTTGATCCTCGCACATTTGAGAAAGGAAAGGTTCCCGAGAGGAACATATCATAAACTAAAGATGAAGAAAATCAGACCATGCAAGGTCTTGAAGAAATTTGGGGAAAATGATTACGAGATTGAATTACCCGATGGGATCGGAATTTCTCCGATATTCAATATCTCAGATTTGTACCCATATAAAGCTGAGGAAGTAGAAGCAGGAAATGAACAACCATAGGTTCAGTGGTGAAAACAGATGCCATTTGCAGAAAAGCTGCAGATGGAGCGCATACTGGACAAAAGGGTCAGTAAGAAGACCAAGAAAAAACAATACTTTGAGTATTTGGTCAAATGGAAGGGCCATCCAGTTGAAGATACCAGTTGGGAGAACAAAGCAGAGATCCAGAAGCATGGACAGACCATGCGCGAGCTCATGGACAAGAGCCCATGAAAATTTTCAAGCAAGGGAGTATGATGCAGGAGCATCTCAAGCGAGCCAGCGTGGAGATAAAAGACAGCTGGAAAGGCGCCCAGTGAAAATTTTGAAAACGTCTTGAAATATTAATGAAGTCATCAAGTGGAGGCACACTTGTATAATGTAAAAGGACCTTGAGCGATCCGCTCTCGTCCTTAGTAGGTAGAAGGCATTTATAGTAGTTAATGCAAGTAGATAGAATTTAATGCATAGATTAGACAGTTTAGAATGAAAGAGGGAAACGGGATATAGACACCCTCATTGTGTATTGTAACATAGAAGAATGGGATTATGTTAGTTGAGAGAATAGAGCATAGAGGAGAAGAAGCAGAGAGTTGTATAGAAGAATTCCATGTACAGAAGTTCTAGATTAATACAAAAAGGTTTTTGATTCAGACTCATGGTGTTCAAATATTCTTTGTGTATGCATTTTTAAATGTTATGCTCATGAATGTTTTACTCTTTCTATCATGCATTGTTGTTTATGCTATGTGTGTATGATTTCTTGTTAAATGTTTAAAATCTGAGAGAGAGAGAGAGAGAGAGAGTAAGGGAAATGAGTTTCAATTGTTTCTCTATCTGAGCAAGAGTTCCTGCAAGGAGTGTAGTTGAATTGTCCGTAAGGAGTGTGTTGCAAAGGGTTCATAGGTTTGTCTCTGAAAGCTCAGATAAGATAACTTTCATTCTCATTCCCTCAAAAGTGCAGCAAGGCACAGGAGCCGTGCAAGGAGTGTGCTAGCCGAGTAAAGTCTCAGAGTTGTGAACCTGAGAAATTGTTGAAGGACTTTAATTCCTTGGGATAATTGAGGAATTTTCCGCAAGGAGTGCGTGTTGGAGTCTTCTTCAAGACTCAGAGTTGGAGAAATCTCAACAGGGATAGAGTCTCTATAGAAGAAAGCACATGAAGTTTGCACATAGGAGCATTGAGAAGGCGTCGCAAATTTGCGTCGCAGGTGGTTAAGTATCGTGAGAAACACTTTGGTAAAAGGTTGCAAAAGTCCTTGAGAAGGAAGAGAAACAGAGGGTCGAAATTCTCCATGGAGAATTTGGGAAGTCTTGCGAGCCATCAGATCTCATGGAGGAGTAGGGGAGTTATGGAGCGTGTTTTCAAATTTTCAAGCTCAGGAGAGGCAGATCCGTAGATTCAAGCCAACAGGAGTTGTTGGATTTGGTCGTGGATTTTCATTTCAGGGTTTCGTGAGTTGGAGTCTTGAAATCTTTGCATGAGGATTCATGAAATCGTGAAGTCTGCAATCCCAATGGAATGAGGGGCTATTGAAAAGTCAACCTTGTGAGCGCATCAGAGTTTCGGTAATTTGGGTCTCGGCATTTCGGAGTTCGTGGAGCACAGTTGCATGACATCGCAACTCCTGAAATCGTGATAATGAGAAATCCGAAATCGGCAAGGGAAAGGTCAAGTGTTGACTGTTTTCGGGTTTTGGGGATTTGAGAGACAGGGCGTTTGACCACCAGATTCACGAAATTGCGAAATATGATCTCTATAAGTATAAAAGGGGAATTACTCAAGGTTAGTTGTGGGTGCAAATTTCCTGAAAGGGAAATAGAAGAGTCAGTCGAGAGCTCTTCGGGCCAGTGGAAGAGGAAAGATCTGTGTGCGTAGACTTCCGACCTGCGGGTTGGGAGGGCTGCGTCAATCACACATGCAGTGGATATTCTTATGAGCATGTGCAAACTAGGAAATTCGAATTCCAGTTGTGAGATTTCTAATTGCATAGATTGTGCAAAGGAGGCAAGCTCTCTGGACACAGAGAATTGGCACATGTATTTGTTGATTTGTGTATGACATTATGAAACGATTGTATTGTACTGAGATCTCTTGGATTAGAGTTTTGTATGAGATTGTTTCATGATTCATGATATACATAATATATGATAGTGGGGTTTTTAGCTTTACGTTTTCCCAGAAAAACGTTTGTGTTATGTGTTCTCGATATTTCACTTTGTGATTGTGGTTGTGATCATAGTTTAATTTTCCACAAGAATAATAGTAGAAGCGATTATGTATTTAACAGTGGCGTATAATTGCTAGATCAGGAGAATCGCATTAAATACTTAATTTGTATTGAAATTTCTACATATTGTCGCCACCAAGTTATCTCTTTACTAATCTCAGAATTTCCAACTTTCCAAAGATCATCATTCCATTGTTGGTGAATTAGAAAACACCGGACACTTGCAAAAAAATAAATCATACTTGTAAAAATAAATAAATGGAATTTAAAAGACATCATACATTAAGCAACACACTTTTCTCCTAGGCGTCCCTTGCATTTGGATTGTGGGAATCTTTATTGAACGCCCCTTTTGGGATGTGTGTCATTGTTTCTCCCAACGTCTTCTCGATCTGGAGAGGAGCAGATGGGTTTTAGGCTTCTTTACCCTTCTCAAAAGTGTTTGGCTTGTAATCATATGTCCTAGTCGCTATGTGGGCATCACATTTCAACATATAAAAATTTGAGGTCAAGGGATTACTAGACGACGAAGGGGGTCCCTGACTGCCCCCATCCGCATTTGAAGAGGCTTGAGTTAAATTTTTCCCATGTGGAAATGGGTTCGTTAACACAGTAGGTTGTTGTTGCACCAATAACTTCTGGGCCACTGCAAGCCAAGGTCACAGGTGAGTCGGGTGGTCTTTCATGCAAAGTTTACATGGATACTAAGACCTTATTTTCTCTATGTTTCCCCCCCCAACATTATTGGTGGGTTTCTTATCCCCCTTACCCTTCTTTCATTGTTTCTTCTTTCCGCCAAGCTGTTGGTTGGCATTCGGGTTTGTCGATTCAACACTGTGTACATTCGACGTTTGAGTAGGGGGAGCAGCTGAACCAGTGGTTTGGCTAGCTGCTATCTATTGTATCAACAATTACTGCAATTGATTCGATAGTTGATCAGTGGGCTTTGCTTGTGTTGAACGAACAATACCATCGGCATGTGGTCCAGACTTTTGTCTAGTCTTGTCAAGAATGGACTGTGGCACATCTGGAAAAACTTCGTAAAGTAAACTAGACTAAGAGTATATCAATTCTAGTTGTTGATATCTCATTATCTCTTCTTCCTCGGAAAACACTCCCGACATTGCAACATATTTGGATAATTGGGGTACCAAATACTTAAGGAACCACTCCAGCAGGAATGTTGGTGGAACTAGTACTTTTATCAAACTCTTCCAACACCGCCATTCTCAGATTTGATCTGAGATATGGTCAGCCTTTGTTTACTCAAAGTTGGCCATCAATTCAGTTTCAACATTGTATCTCATAGGTAATTGAAAATGGTTTAGAAAAACCATGGCCAATTCACCAAAAGTAGAGTATCTTGAGTGATCGAGCTTGATGTACCATTTCACGACACTCCTGATAAGTGTGCATTGAAACAAATGCAACTAAACGGATTCATCTCTCAATGATTTGGATGAGCACCATAAGTGAAAGGTGGTCACATGATCATATAGATCTTTGTTAGGCTTACCTTCGAACTTTAGAATGTTCAAGGGCAACTTGGTCAGAATTGGAGGCCAACGTGGATTGTGACAGATCAGGTCGTTTAACAATATTGACAAGTCTGACAAATGAAATGTTACCAGAAAAGGTAGCTTGGGTTGTTCAGTATGTACAGGAGGAAAGGAGCCTGGAATTTGGTTGGCACTAGGTTGCTAGGAAAAGTTAGGTTGTTGACCAGAGTTCTAGTAAATACCATGGTCATGGCCAGCGTATGGATATTGTGTTTGTTGAGACATCATCGGCTAACTCTTGTAATTGGATGTTGAGGGTTTTGAATGGATTGCTCCTGACGTTGTATTCCAAAGGTTCTAGAAAGGGTTTCCCCCTGTCAATCCGAAGGGCATAGGTACTGATCCCTACCTGGGGTTCCATTGTCCATCGAAGGGGTTTCCCCCGGCTAGCATCCCTGTCAAGGGGATTGATCCCTTCCACAGATTCCAAGGTCCTTGAGAGGTGTTTGACCCCTGTGTAGGAATAATACCCTGCACAAGATTTTATGATCCAAAACCAAGGTTTCCCCCAACCGAGATGGCATCTGATGAGAATGTGTTGTTACCAAATGCGTCGAACAAAGAGAATGACAAAGAACCCACCAACGTGGTGTTGGAAGAAAGTCCTTGACTACCTGCTCTGAACAAGTTATAGTTCATGTTCGGTCAGATGGGCTATTGGGGAGCACCGCCTAACAAGGGGGACGACGGAGGTATATGACCCCCACCGTAAGGGAAAGCATTATAGGGGGCTGAGGTGCCCCCCATTGACCCTTGCAGAGGAGCACTAAAGCTCCTTGCCTCCAGACCCATGATTTGTAGGGTGGAGTAGGAAAGGATAGAGTTTGTATCAAATCCAAGCATCTCATATGAGAACGGAGGGCCTGTCACACTCTGGGAGAAAAAAGCAATGATCGCTACCATAGATAGAATCGGACCACTTCCCGAAGTAGATGCAGTCGAGACCATGGTGGTCTGAACCAGCGAAGGTGGGTTAGGAGGCAAAATGCCCCCTATAGTGGCAGACGTAGAGGGAGTGTGAGGACTCCCTGACAAAGTAGCAGCATTTGCTTCCATTGTTGCTTGCAAGACTATTTGACACTCATGATGAGTTACCCTTGGGGAGACAACTTGTACCACGATGGGCACCGACAAGTCAATGACTGGAGAATTGGATAGCCCAAGAGCTTCCACTCCAAGGTCAAAAATAGTAGGCTCCTCTAGATGCAAGAGTTCTTCTCTCAGGGATGGCTCAGGTATAGTTTTTTGCGGCCCGGTCACCTCAAATGATCCTTGTTGGTCAAGTATTTTCCTTTACGGTGGTGGGGGTGGCTCCAATTCAACCGGCGACAGGCCCTGAAGCCTTCATGATCGAAAAATCTCTTGTTCTTCCACTTTGTGAGAATATCAATGACACACTAGGGCTTTTACTAACGTTGAAAACCAACACACACTAGAAAAATTTCTTATGAGATAAAGCAATCAAACCACTAGCTAGTTGGAAGAACAATTACACCAACCAACACTAGAGAAACTTATCGGTGCAAGTGAAACCCGAATATAGAAGCATCCTCTAGGTATACTCTGCAAAGAATGGCCCGATGTCTTCCCTAGGTACCATGGTATACCCCCACAGTCACCTATGTAAGTCACTAGAATAAAGGCAACTAGGTTGCCAGTGCACTAACAGTCACTAGGCAGGTACAGTTGACAGTGGGTGGACCGCAATGAGCAGGGTATCAATCCTGAAACCTATCAAGGGTATCAAAAGCAAGTGTTCTGGAAGATGACCTAGGACCTCGAATGGATTCAAGACCCACAAAGCTCCATGGAAAATGTGATCAACAGAATCCCAAGACAAATCATCTATATGTGTTCCCCATTATGCTTGGTCTGGCTTTGGAGGGGTTATCTCTGCTACCTTTCTGCACATGACCTCATGTTTATCCCCTATGTTAGAGGGGGATCCTAGGTTCCGGATAACTTTCATGTTTATTAGACTTTTCACACTCCTTAGCTCAGACTCATATGTTTGTTTTATAGCCTTGAAGAGTTTCCTCTCCAACCCAAATCAAGGCTCTAGCCTAGACTAGTTGATGGACCCTACAAACATAAAGTCTAATAAATTTTAATTAAGCGTTAATTTTAAGTGGCTTGTCTTAAGTCAAGGAAACAAAAACGAAACTAGTGGTGTATTTTTAAGAGATGAAAGAGAAGAGAATTAAATGAAACTGAAAGCAAACTACTTCTTTTTGACAAATAAAGATTTGCAAATTTAAACTCTTTAACCAACTTTTCGTAACTACTTTTTCTAAGATTTTTTAAAAGAAAAACCCAAAACAAGATTTCGCTCAACTACGACCTACTTAGTGTTCTAAGAATTCAGTAAATAACTTAAGAAAGCACTCTTTCTCCTGATAAGAAAAGACAACTAACCTAACTACTTAACCAAACAAAGAAATAAAATCTTTTTTTTTTATGCTTCAAAATAAGAAACTTGAAATGACTTCTTTTTCTTTTCTTCTAAAGAAAGGAAAAGGGAAAAGTGAAGACAAGACCAGACCAAAAACTAACTTCAGGCCTACTACGGATCGCAGGGAGTCACTGACGATACTAAACAAGCTGATCAGAAAATACTCACAAACTTGTCTCAAACCCTTACAAAGAAAACACAAGAAAACTTGATGAAGATAAGCTAAATTGACGTCAAACCCAGGTTATAGATTGTAACAATAGAGACCAGTACTAGATCAAGAAACCCCTGAGAAGTATGACTTCATTCAGGGAAGAGGTTGACTGCCTCTTCTTCCAAAAAACATTCTTGACACATGCACGCAACTGACACTTAAGCAACCTACATATGTACGCGGGACGTCTAAAGGTAGGGCGTGTATGTACGCATGAAGACACACTGCATGTCGCATACACCTCTGTAACTTCTCAGAAAGAAAACTAACAGTCAAGGCTGACAAGGCAGGGAGTACTGGTATGGCAGAACAGAATCCCTTAAAGACTCAGAAACTTACAGAAAACTCTAAAAATGTAATCAAACCAATTAAAACACCCAAAACAATATCCCCTAAAAACCCTAGAGGCTTCCCCAATATGGTCGCCAATTCTACTATAATGGGAAAACCCCCCTATGGAATACACTAGG
>JZKD02S1666647.1:0-10334 GCA_000966675.3 Picea glauca
ATATGGTAATCCCATATTACATTGTAATATGACATTACCATATTACATTGTAATATGGCATTACCATATTACATTGTAATATGGTAATACCATATATTGTGTAAAAAAAAATTTAAAAACTTAAAGTCTTCGTCGCAATATCAACGATAGTTCGTCGGAAACAAATTTTTATGTTGAACAACCGTGTCAATAGGGATGAAAGTTCGTCGCAATTTTCCATGGTTTTTCATTGTACATACAACATCTACGTTGTAAGTTTGGTCTTGAGATACATTTTCGTCGCTATTGCCACAGATTGTCGTTGGAAGTTGCCACGGTTTTGCGTCGCACATACACCATGTATGTCATAAGTTTGGTCTTGAGATACATTTTTTTTGCTATTGCCACGGATTTTCGTTGCAAGTTGCCATGGTTTTGCGTCGCACATACAACATCTGCATCGTAATTTTCTAGCTTGGCATAAATTTTTGTTGTAATTGCGTTGAAGTTTCGTCGTAATTGCCACGATTGTTCGTTGTAATTGCGATGAAGTTTCATCGTAGTTGCGATGATGCATAGGGTTAACCGATATTGATGGTGATGACACGTGGAGAGATAATTTAGTCGATGTTTCCACGCACACCTGGATCATGGATATAACGATGAAGTTATAACGACGAAAAAAAGTCACAGATTTCGTGGAAATTGCGACGGATAAGTGTGGCAATATCAACGAAAAACCGTCACAAATTTGGTCATATGTACTAGTGATAAATCAACTATGTCCCATATAACTCAACAAATCGCTAACCATTAGCTTATTGCTAGGTTTAAATAATGACCATTAAAATTCAATGCATGTAGAGTAGCATAGTTTATATTCTTCCCTTTGCATTTGTTGCATTTCTTTCATTTCTTTCCAATTGCTTGTATATGTTGTTGCTAATATGTTTATTAGGCAAGTCTCCCAGTAATAGATCCCAATAATAGATAACAGTGATAACATAGGCCGTTGTGAAATAAAACTTTAGCCTAGAGCAACAGAAAAACACAGAACATGCCTTCTCCATCGCCAATAAACCAAGATTATATCACCATGTAATCAATGTCGAATAGTATCACAACATCAAATAGGAACCAGACCTGATCTTAAATCTACAAGGGAGTCCCACCTACTAGTATTATTAACTTTTGTAATAATAAGCTTTAACAACACTTTGCGGGCAAAACTTCGTTGCAATTTTAATCGTCAACAAACTTGAGTGGGTATTTGAGTCGATCTGATGACCGGGATGGCTTCTCCTCCTGTTAAATGAATCACATCCATCTCCGTTGTCAGATTCTTAAGTCATCTACGGTTCTTGTTACTCCGATAGTTCGGGTAAATTGACTATCGTGAAATTTGACATCTCAGAGCTTTGAGCTCTCGAGGTTCCAAAACCTTCATGAGCTAAATCCTTTAGCACAGGGTTCCTAGACCCATGTCACATGGAACTTCAGATGACTCTTGGGATATTAACCCTACTCTTAGTCGGGTTTTTGGTTAAGGACTTAGGTGCGATTTCAAAGCCTCTTAGACTACTGGTATGAAAGGAATGCCTCCCTAACTCGCAGAACTTTAAGCTCTGAAACAGGGCAAGGTAAACTCGTGAGGTTACCGAGACAGTAGCAGTGCCAAGAGGCTTTCTCCGACTCTGGGACTATGATGTAATTTCCTGGGGAGAAATGCCTTCGAGGGATTAAACTAGATCATATGGAAAATCAAGCAGAAGCATAAGTTCTCAAGGGAACAAACACATACTCACAACTTAACCATTTCAATGCAGAAAACATTTGTAGACACATAAATATACGCATGCATCCATTATTTCCAATTCATAGCACAAGGCATGAAAAAACTTATCAGAACCATAAGGCATGATGCTACTACTGAAAGGGGTGCTCGTTTCCACCCAACCATAGGCTCAGTCACTCCTAATGGATTTACCACTAGCCACCCCCGATCCTAGACCACGATGCTTTGAGATTCAATCTCTTTCTTCCAGGTCAACAAAAGTTAGGGATGAAGGTTACTCTCATTCTCTGAATACAGAAATAGATAGGGACGCAGTTTACTCTCCTTCTCCCGGCTCAGTCTCTATTTTATGGGATCAAAACTCACTCTAATTTTTTCCAGTGCTTCAACGGACCCGAGAGATCGGGCTCTCGTCTCTGCACTCTTCGCAGGTCTTCCTTTGCCCACCACACTTCCTTTTTTACCTTCCTCGGCAATATTGTGTGTGGCTCGAATTCCCAGTCAGTGGTTATGTCTGTAAGACTTATATATGGGTGGTCTTCCCCATACCCTCATTAACTCTTGAGGAGGTATTCCCACCTACTAGCCTGACTGTAATTCATTCTTGGGTCAGAGGGTTGTTCTGATCCTGAGCAATTTAAATCCAGCAAAGTACTGGTTCGGTGGAGGTTAACGCAACCATCCCTGGTCCCCTCCACCACCTTTTCATAGCATTTTTGGTCTCTTCTTAGCACATCCCCTTTCCAACAGTTATGTAACATGTATCCATTTTCTATTAAAAATAGAAGAATTTACATTCATCGACCTTTTGTACAAAGGTCCATTAAATCAAACATTCATAGCTTTGAGTTTTCCATATTTCTTTGGCCAATATAGTTATAATTAAAAACTGGGGGAAATAGGGTGTTACACTCACCCTCAAATGACTCTGCTAAATCTGTGTCCTCCTGCATGCATTTGAGAGATGATTTATCTCATGGGATCAATGAGATTAGGCTTAAAGGATCCACACAGCCTAAGGAAAATTCATAGAGATCAAAAGGTGACAACAACAACAAGGGAAATATTTCCTCCCAGAGTAGCAAATATGGATTTTAAGTGTTTTTATTTATTGATGGTCGAGAACAGTTGACTTCTGAAATTTTGGACAACACATTATTTTTTGATATATGGTAATATATTTTTGGAAATAATTTCAATTATCATTGATATAAATTGTCAAAATATGAAAGTGATGATGGGAGTCACAAGGATGGATGTTTTGCTTGATTTACTAGTTATGTTATGATTGTTAAAGAACTAAAGGGAGTCACAAGGGGTCCCACCTACTAGTTATTATTTATTAAAAACCATTATTATGATTTTATTAATTTTCCCCCTTAACTAAAAAGTTGGTTGAGTTTTAGTTAACTTAACTAAAGAAGCAGTTCAACTACTTCAACCAATTCTAATTTGCTTAAAGGAAAAAGGAAAAGGTGGAACAAGAGGATAATGGAAGGAGAAACATTCTAAGGTATTCTCTTTGAGTTTTGTTGAGATAATTCGGTTTTCATTCATTCTTCAGTTTATTGGAAGCCTAATTCTCTTTTATGATATCAGGGTCCTATTGTAGACATCAATATTCAGAGATGAATTACATCATCCAGAGACTTTCTTTTCAGAGGTGTTGATCTATCTTTGATAGTATATGTAGACTTGTCAGTTTATGAATTAGATTTCATGACTGACAAAGGCTATTGTGCAGAGTCGAGTGGGAAACAATCCGTGGCAAGCTTATCCAACTTTTCAAGTTAAGTTTTTTACTTTCTATCAGAAGTCCTTTTGTATGATTCATCGGGGACATCTAAGTTTGACTTTGCTCCGAAACTTCCTCAGGAAATGTTGTAAAGAGAATGATTATTTTGATGATTGGAATGAAATACATTATTTCTTTATGTCTCATCTGTTTTGATTATTGACTTGGTGTCCTTACTTCTGTCTTTATATTTATTTCAACATCTGTTATGTTCAGAAAATTACATAAATAATGAATTTTTCAGCAAGCTTTTATTTATAAAAAAAACCATCCTAAGCACTTGTAATAAATACTTGTGAATTAGGATACCATTCTGATGGCTATAAACATAGGGTGATATTCCCATCTATATTTCTTTACCCAAGCATGATCTAAAAATGTTTGAGTAAGATCATTTCATATCTTTTCCTCAACAGTTCACATATGCAAATACACGTGAAGATCTCTTCATCAAGTGGTTAGAGTATGAGAAGAACAATCCACTTCAGTAAAACCATTAGATGATCAAAAGAAGAGAGAAAGAGAACAGATAGATAGGATCCACCATGTGGCATTTTCTTAACTTAACACAACTTTAGTAGCTATTTTTAATTTAGTTATTTTTTTTTATAAGTAAAGGCATCGACCTTTGCCAAAGGGTCGAGGGTTTTTGGAGAGAAAGACTTTTCTGGAATTTTGTAAGAGAGTTATCTTTTGTGCAAGTTATTTCAATTAAGAAGTTATGTTTAGAACCAAAGACACTTCTATCATCTAAGGCGTGAATTTGATTGGACTGAGGGGGACTATCTTTCTCTTCATATTCAATTTTTTGTTGTTGTATTGAGTACGAGTTATTGTATCTACTATTTAAAGTTATCTTATAATGTCATGACAATTCTTTTATTTTAGTTGATGAATAGAATTCGATTGTGTTAACCTGTGATTGATAGTAGAGCATGGAAAACTACTTTTCTTGCACTAGCTTCCTATCACGTTTATGTTTTTTTTTTTTTCTATAAATTTTTATCTCTGACAATGTTGAATGTCCGCAAATAAAAATGGTATTAATACTGGTTTGAAGTAGTTTAGATCTTCTTCGTCTGCATGCTAAGGTATAAAGGTTATCCTAAAACCCTATTAGAAAAACA
This sequence comes from Picea glauca, assembly GCA_000966675.3. Classification (NCBI taxonomy): domain Eukaryota; kingdom Viridiplantae; phylum Streptophyta; class Pinopsida; order Pinales; family Pinaceae; genus Picea; species Picea glauca. The sequence goes on from JZKD02S1666647.1 coordinate 4,697, forward strand.
GGATCATGGAGCAATACTATAAAACAAATGCAGAAATAAAACACATAAGATACACAATACAATAGAAACATAGATATACGTGGTTCACCCAATGTGGGCTACATCCACCAGAGAAATTGTCAGTTCCTTCATATATTATTATCCAACAAATGAATGGATACAACCTACAACAAACTCGTTGTAACTTCCTCTTCTTTTTCTCACAGTCTCCTATCTCATAATACAATATTCGCAATAATACATAGCCACAATACATTTCCCTCATAAAAAAGGGTTTCCTTCTAGGGAAAAAAACCCTAACATAACTTCTACCGTCAGATCTCCAACCTTATAATGAACGGTCTAGATTTACTATGAAATTACAATATACATTTACAAGGCAATTTTTCCTTTAGGGGGTCTCCCCCAAACCCCCCAGTTGGGGGGATAGCCCCCCTGAACCCCGCAGGGGGGTAACCCCCCCTGCACTCCCCTACGTGAAGGAGTGTACATTCTTCTGGAGTGTAAAGTCTTCATGAGGTATAAACACAAATGAAAACAAAGACCTCTGAAGTAGGAAGATAATCAGGCTCCACAACCAACAATCTCCCACTTGGAGACTGATCTCAACAACTCCAATGTTGTTGTATCTGCTAGACTATGATCCTTCTTAGACCTAGAAAATTTCTCATATTCATCTTCATGCTTGAAGACCAAATGAAACTGAGCAGGAACTCAATTTCTCCATGTTTACTCCCTTAGTTAACATGTCTGCAGGATTCTGGCTAGTGTGTAGCTTTTCCAACTTCAAATGTCCATCTTCCAAGATGGATCATATGAAATGGTACATGAGATTGATATGCTTAGTATTCGAATGGAAGGCTGATTTATTTGCAAGATGAATGGAACTCTCACCGTCACAGTACAACCTGCTATTCTCCTACTTTTTTCCCAATTCCTCCATAAACCTCTGTAACGAAATCATTTATTTACTAGCCTCTATAGAAACAACATAATATACTTTTGTTGTTGAAAGTGAAACAACCTTTTGCAATTTTGAAATCCAACTTACTGTTGTTCCACCTACAGTAGAAACATACCTTGTGGTGCTCCTTCTATTATCTTTATCCCCTGCCATATCTGAATCAACATATCCCTATAGAACAATGTTTGAACCTCGAAAACATAATGCATGAGTAGTAGTACCTCTCAAATACCTGAGAATCCACCTTACTTCCTCCCAATGTTCTTTACCTAKATTTTTCATATACCTKCTCACAACTCCCATTGCATGTGCAATATYTGGTCTTGTGCAAACCATCRCATACATCAAACTRCCAATTGYTGATGAATAAGGGACCCTGGACATGTATTCTATCTCCTCCTRTGTCTTGGGACACATTTCCTTAGTTAATTTGAAATGAMTGGCCAAAGGTGTACGAAATGGTTTTGCATTCTGCATTCTAAACCTTTCCAACACTTTMTCTATGTACTCACCCTGAGACAATGTCAATTTGCRATTTTTCCTGTSTCTTGTTATTCTCATACCAAGGATTTTCTYTKTGGCACCCAAATCCTTCATCGCAATCAAATTAGATAATTTCTTCTTAAGCACATTTATATCCTGTGTATTAGACCCTGCAACAAGCATGTCATCTACATACAATAGCAAGATAATATAGCTTCCATTTTCTAGCCTTTTAAAAAAAACATAGCAATGAGAATGACATATACTATAACCTTGTTCTGTCATAAACCTGTCAAACTTCAAATACCATTGTCTTGGAGCTTTCTTTAGGCCATACAAGATCTTCTTCAACCTTCATACCAAATTCTCCTTCCCTTTGACCTCATACCCATGTGGTTGCTGCATGTAAATCTCTTCCTTCAAATCCCCATGGAGAAAAGATGTTTTTACATCTAACTGTTCAAGATGAAAATCTTCTACTGCCAAAAGACTTAAAATAGTCCTACTCTTAATTGAAGTCATTTTAACAACAAGAGAAAATATTTCATCAAAATCTATACTTTTATTTTTTTCAAACCCCTTTACAACAAGTCTATCCTTGTACCGCTTTTTTCCTCCATCTTCTTCCTTTAACTTGTAAACCCATTTATTCTGCAATGCTCTTTTTCCTGTAGGAAGCTGAACCAAGTCCCAAGTCTGATTATTTACCAAGGAATCCATTTCCTCTTTCATGCCTTGCTCCCACTTCTTTTTGGTGTCTACCTACATTGCCTCTTCATAACATTCTGGTTCACCATAATCAACCAACAATAAATAATACAATGAAGGAGAGTATCGTTCAAGGGGTCTACTTAACCTAGTAGATCTTATAACAACACTTGTAGGAGTTTGAGGTACATGTTGCTAATGTTTTTGTACATTTTGATTTTCTGGTACCTTTGGAATTTCGTTTTTAGAAATCTCATCAAGCACTGTGTATTCTAGTTTTTCATTTTCCTATTTCTTTCCTTGCAACTGATATTTGTACATGACCTTCTCATTGAATATGACATCTATACTCCTAATGATTTTTTTATTTTCATAATCCCATAAGTGTTGGCACAGGGGTAGACTCAGGGTTCAATGCTTAACAACGCACCAACAAAATCCCAACTACCATCCCTTTCGGCGACACCTGTGAAGCAGGTGAAGTCTCACCCGAGGTAGAAGCAGGGGGGGTTATAGGACGCAGGTTTCTGTAACCAAGATGGGACATAGATATGTGATAATAACACTTCACATGGTATTCTATTAACACTTAGGAGATGACATGCATTAGTTTCCTAATCTTAGTAACATCGCAGAACATACCCAAAGATAGATCGACGCAGTAACAATAAATGATTATATATCCTGAGCACTTAGCACTAAGTTAGATCTAACATTCATTTATCATGAACACAAGTAAATCTCTAAGGAACAATAGATCTATCTATCATACATAATAATCAAAGCATTGAGCACATTCATAACATAAACAACACAACATAAAGCAAACCAAAGACACAAGATATACGTGGTTCACCACAGTGTGGGGCTACGTACACCTATCACTCGCCTTCTTTATTATTCATCTGAATCTTACATTCATTCGCTCCTATACACTAAGACACATAATCAAGCTTCGCATTAGACATGATATCTGCACACTGAGCATTAGATCCTCCTTCCAAAACTAGGTCAAGGTACAGAGCCAATTATCTATCAAGCACAGAGCCTTAATTATATACATTCCCTTGCACAAAGCTAATCACATCACTTGCACTTAGCTCTCCGCTCTTCTCTAAAATATTTTCTCCCCCCCATTCTACCATACATTCTTAATTATTTATACTTTTACAATCCCTTACAATAAGGCCTAATCATGGGTAAACCCCATGGGACGACATCCCATAAACCCATTACAAAAACCCTAGAGGACCCCTTACTGGGTCCACATAGCCCGCAAAATAAGTGAGATTTGTGATCTCATCTCCGCTTAGGCGCTCCTTCTTCGAACAATGTGTTGAAGTTCAAAAGTGGTCCAAATCTGACCAAGGTTTCCCCAAAACTTAGTCGAGGGCCAACATGCCCCCAACACTCACCTGTGACTCGTCACGAGTCACTCGGGTCTGGTCAATGCTAATTCTAAGGTCTCGAGATTAACTCAAGCTGCCTCAACTTGCTGCTTCACCTGAGCCTCCTTCTCAACAATCTCCTGGATCATCTACTCTGTAACATGCCCTACCAGGTGTTGTACTACTGTTGCAACCACTTGGTCCAATTGTGAGCCTTGTCCATCAATCTCTTCGAACACCTTGCAGGCTTCGTCTTGCACAGGTTGCAGCTTTTGCATGACTTCCATTACCTTTCCCTGGAGGGTAGTAATCTGTTGTTTTACTGAGCGCTTCTCCTAGGATCTTTTCATTCTTTCCACTGTGGTAAGAAGCTTCATTTGCACCTGCATAGAAAATGCCTATTGTTGTGCCTCCTGTAACTGCACTTCCATCTTTCTTAGCTCTGGATCCTCGACGAGGCGTTCATATGTCTGTGCTCTTCTATCACTCAGTTGTTTGCATTCCTAGGTGAGGGATCTTATCCTTACTACTGTGTTCTTAGTGGTTTCTTCCCTCTGGTGTTGCACCTCCTGCGAGGTGCTCGGTACTGCTTGGGCCTCCAATTCTATTATCCTGGATTGAAGTTGTTGGATGGTCAGAACGAACTTCACTACTTGAGCCTCAATCGACTCATGTTCTTCCTATAGCACAAAGTGACATGCTTTATTCACTACCTCTTTTACCGTGGCTTGCTCTGCGAGCAACTGCTCCTTTTCTCTCTATATCTAGGCTTTGTCCTCCTGGATCATTGCCTGAAACTCTTCTCTCTCACTTTCATAGGCGACTACACTGTACCACACTACTCCTAATTTTTCTAAGACTTCATATTTCTCTTGTTTCAAGGCTTCTATAGCCTTCTCCTTCTCTTCCTTGACTTTCTGAAGTCGATCTTCTGTCGCATCTACAAGTCTTCTCAATTGGGCTGGTTCACCCCCAATTCTGCAATCTGTGACGCAGTAGGTACTGTGTGGACCAAACGAACAACTTGTTGTACTTATTTCAATTCTTTTTTGATCCTTCCATATATCTCCTCCTGCTTCTCTCCATATCTCTGCAAAATATCCTTGGAAGCATCCTCCATAGCTCCGCGGACCAAACTGATATCGTCCTCTGTGAGTGTGGCTTCTAAATGGGGCTTATTAGCGCACATATTCTTCCTTGTTGGATGTTTCTTTGGAGAAACCTTCCTCTTCTATGGTGTTATTGTCCCAGCAGGGGGATCCTCAATTGGAGGGGTGGTAGCTTCGCCTCCTCCTTGCCCTTCTTCTCCTTCATTTCCTCCTCCCTGTCCTTCTGCTTCATCTTCTCCTCCTCCTCCTAGCGAGACAGACCCATTATCTTCAGAAGTGTTGTCCTCCTCATCACTCTCTATATCCTGGACTTCTTCCTGCTTTTTCTTCTTCTTCGTCCTACTGGACTGTCTGACATGATCAACCTGGGTGACTATGGGGTTTCCTATGTGTTAGAGTTTAAGCTATTATTAGGTTTCTTTTCAATTTACTAGATAACTATAACATAGATAGGATCACTGAGAGAAACACAATCACAAGAGACACATCATTTATCCTGGGAAACCCTCATGGGGGAGAAAACCCAGCAAAAACTTCCTTAATATAGATAGCCAATACAATGCCAAGAGAATAAACCAAACAATACAGAAAGTACTCTCCCAAGTAATGTGTGCCTCTCTCTCTTCCTTCTTCTCCAACTACAGCTCCAAACTTGCGCTCTTGATGATCAAGTGAGTGAGTGAACAAATGAGGCGTTGGCCTCCTTTATTTATACAATCTCGCAGGTACTGAAACAAAGTGTCTTTTTACTAGCAGGGTCGACTTCTCTTTTTGGGTGGTTAGAACCACTTTAATTTATTCTGGGGGCTGACTTCTCATTTTTCATATTATAATTAGGGTTTGACCAATCCACAAAATGGGATTTGGTCATTTACAATGCCCGACATGATCAATCCACAAAAGGGGATTGATCTAATGAATAATAGATCAATAATAAATAGAATACTCTTTGCAGTTACAATATTTCAACACTCCCCCTTAACAAG